>JASCZW010001479.1:0-109881 GCA_034211315.2 Aedes japonicus
TGTTTAATGTTTTTATTGAGTTCATCATTATACAATTTTGATTAACCATATTTCTTCTATTGCAGAGAGTTTGAAGTATCTTACAACTGCAGCATTTCATGTTCATGTTTGGTTTATAGTTAGGCGTGTTTTCGTTACGGTATCATCATCAACGCGATTCAGGGAAAAATATTTAAGAAATTAAAAAAACCCTCGAATTAGAAGTGTGCTTAATCTACTTACAATAATATCACAGGGCTATGTAAGCAAAGCTTCTAGGCGACGATTCGAAGAAATTTCGCGATATCCTAAAGGAAAATTTCGTTCTATTGATAAAGCATTGAAGACGTTCTAGCTCAGCAATTTCGTGGAGTTCGTCCGTTGGGAAGCGCGGATGTAGGACAGTGATCATCTTGAGCAGTTGGTTTTGTTTCACTTGCAGGCGTTGGAGGCAATCAATATGCAACTAGCGATTTGAAATTGGTTCACTGTTGTAGAACCCCTTGGTCGAAATACACCTTGAAGCCAGCACCTTGCTGTAGAAATTTGCGCCTTTGTTTTGATTTGCTGTGTTATTTTGACAGAATATTTGAGAGTGTGTTCGTGTGAGTTCATTATTAGGGGCGCATTATTAACATAGACTAACCATAGACTAACTCTAAGAC
Organism: Aedes japonicus; assembly: GCA_034211315.2. NCBI lineage: Eukaryota > Metazoa > Arthropoda > Insecta > Diptera > Culicidae > Aedes > Aedes japonicus. The sequence goes on from JASCZW010001479.1 coordinate 645, forward strand.
CAGTAGGTCCCATACAAAAACGATTTTTTCTTGGCTCAGTCAGTACTAGAACATCGGTCCCAAGCTCGGTCCCAAGCTCAATAATGCACCCCTTAATAATGAACTCACATGAACACACTCTCAAATATTCTGTCAAAATAACACAGCAAATCAAAACAAAGGCGCAAATATGTATAACAAGGTGCTGGCTTCAAGGTGTATTTCGGACCAAGGGGTTCTACAACAGTGAACCAATTTCAAATCGCTAGTTGCATATTGATTGTTGGACTAACTCTAAGACCAGTAGGTCCCATACAAAAACGATTTTTCTTGGCTCAGTCAGTACTAGAACATCGTCCCAAGCTCGGTCCCAAGCTCAATAATGCACCCCTTATAATGAACTCACATGAACACACTCTCAAATACTCTGTCAAAATAACACAGCAAATCAAAACAAAGGCGCAAATATGTATAACAAGGTGCTGGCTTCAAGGTGTAATTCGGACCAAGGGGTTCTACAACAGTGAACCAATTTCAAATCACTAGTTACATATTGATTGTTGTTATTAAGCTTGGGACCGAGCTTGGGACCGATGTTCTAGTACTGACTGAGCCAAGAAAAAAATCGTTTTTGTATGGGACCTACTGGTCTTAGAGTTAGTCTATGATAATGACGCGTTTTGTGATGAGAAAGCAACTTTCAGTGATGGATGTGTAAAAAATAGAGCTCAGAAAGCTTGTGTATATTTATGATTGATTTATCCATTTTCTTTGGATGGTGATTCTCCCGGCACGAGTCGAAGCTTCGACAAATATTTTCAACATTTTGACTGTCTGTATATGTTCGACGTCATTTCCTTGATTAACATTCTGGCATTCGGAAATGAACATTATCGCTATGCCTAATCAAGCTGTAAATGTGCCAGTTTCCTCACTCATCCATCAAAAACGACAACCTTGATATTTGCTCATCCGTTTGGCAAATAGGGCATAACGCCTCCACTCGGAACTTTCCACAGCCCTTACATTTTTTTTTTTTTTTTTCAAAGTGTTTCGCCGGTCCAATAAGGCATCAAAAGCCCAGTCCTCAATACCTCTGGCGAATGAAAGTTATTGCGAGATAAAAATATGATTTAATCTTAAAAACATTTACTATGAAGCAGCATAATTTTCTCATGAAATACGAGTGCTGAAGGAGGTGGCGGTTGTAATATTGAAAAATACTTTATACATTTTTGGGCATGATATTGGCGAGATCCAGGAGTCACATCACCTTCCGCTTAGAACAAAAGTTATCGTGTTTCCTGCTTCGTATCTTCTAACGAAGTTCCACCAGCTGCACTGCTTTGCTGAAGGTTCTCAGTCATGGCCGTCTTCTTCAATTACTTGGATCTTCCTCGATTATGGGCTGCCCCTGACCAGTGACTGGCTGCAGCGAGGGGCGTGCAACTCTCACGATGGGCGTTAGATAAAGCTTCCCTGGCATGACAATTTCCACGATGATAACGATTTTCTTTGTGCTGAAAGCATTTTTTGCGATTAGCAAGATCAATCGCGATAAGAGCGCGATGACGATGCGATCAGATTAAAAATTATCACTGACAGAATTGAACTGCTCGAAAAATTTAACAACAAGAACTGCCAGAAATAAATGACATTTCTCGCTTCAAAATATCCGTGCTACGGAGCTTTTTTTCGTTGCCTCTTAGCCCACCAGGCTAATCAGTGCCGTATTCCATCTACGGATAGATCGACACTACAGACTCTAGTTATACATATGATTCCAAGAATTTTCCACACTACTGTTTGCTGTGAGATTTACAGGCTAATTTCGGGAAAAAAGTTGAAGGTTTTTTCAAGTGCACCATACCAGCCCACCCTAAAAACATAGTCGAGACAGGCTTCATAAACCCGGCCCTGGAAGACCTCACCGAAGGATATATATTGCACTCATATGATTGGAACAGCAGACCAGAACCTGTTAACGGAGAATTTTAACTTAGACCGTATCAACAACTGGCCAATGTTGGTGCGGAAAATCAAGGCCTTGGACAGTCATCTCACCTGATTAGTTTGTTACATTAGTATGTTCACAATCGTTCGAAAACTGTGAAACATTGTCACGGAATGCGTTTCTCGCACAAAAAGACTAATTTATTTTTATATCAACATGTCCGGAATTCTATAGTTTCCAAACAATATTTTTTTATTTGAGAATTTATTCAGTCTGCAGTCGTAATCACCGAAACAAACGTAAACAAAACTATTGATTTTGTTCCGAAAAACTTGCTTGCTTGGATTCATTTGCTCGAAATAATCAAAACAAATTTTGACACTGTTGCCAGAAAATAAAGGGTAGCTCGAATATAAATGTCATGGCTGCCAGACATCAATATCACAGCTCGCGATTCGAGTAAGATTCGGTGACGATGAAACGCGATTACGCGATGAATTTCACGATTCATAATACTGTTGCGATTAATGGCGATAGTGGAAGCGATGATTTTTCGTGTGAATTTTACGGAGATTTGCAGCGATCCAATGTTCAATCGCAAAGTGGCGTACCCCTCGGGCTGCAGTGGTTTTTCATTTTCACAATATTCCTAATCTTTAACTGATGCACACAAAAATAAATCTTGTTTTATTAAAAGTTTTGCGCTTTACTTCTGAAAAGTGTATATTTTTCATTATATTGAAAGTAAAATTATCTACTACGAAAGTTCCTCGTTTGATTTGAAAGTGTTATGTTTCGGTTCAGTGTGTAAATTTAAAAGTTATTTCTTTTACCATGAAAATTGTAGAACTGTCAAATCCACCATCACAAAAAGCAAGTCATCTTCGTTTGATAGAAAAAAAAAGAATCAGGTTTACCTGTCAAAGTCTTCCTGTTCATTTCATCCGTCTGGAACAACATTCAAGCTGCTCCCGGTAATTGTTCTGATTTACGTTTGTTTAGTGAAGGGATTTGTCAAGGATTTTAAGGTGAGACTCGGTGGTTTACTTTCCTTGGAAATTGCTTTTGTAGTTTAAGCCTTATAGTAATTCGCTTTATCGGATTACTCCTTCCACAGATTAGACCAGCTTGGCAGACAACCCAATCAGTAACATGGAGCAGCAAAACGCCCCAACATACAATAGCAACAGTCGACTTTCTTCCAATTCTCTCGAGTTTCTCACCGGCAGCGAATTCAATCTGAACTACGAAACCGTCCGAGCAAACTCCGATGACGAACTGTCCATCGTCCAACGATTCGCTCTAGAAGTTAGATTTCTAGGCGGCATCCGGTGTGACGAGGAAATCGCCACGACAACGACAAAAGACACCGGGTCCGACACTCCTCCGGCCGAAACAGAAGCGAAGACGCCTTTGATGTGTGATGTGTGTTACTTTCAAGCCTGATTTTTTCAAGGGAATTGTGAGAACCCTCGTGCAGTATTAGTTTATTCATTTGATTTATATGTGTGTGTGTGTGTGTGTGTGTTTGGGAAAAAAAAATGTTTTATCAATCAATATCCGACTTTTATTAAAAATCATATAAGTTTGCAAGCAAATAGCTGTCTTATTAAAATTTATAATGATTGATCTGAAAAAAAAACAACAATTTATTTTAAAAATATATTTGATTTCAATCTTAAAACAGCTTACTTTTATTGGAATTGCACAATACTTTCCAGTTGAAAGTCCATTTTGAAATAAATATATTTTGCTTTCATTTTCAACGATGCCACGGTTTCGATTTGACAGTTCTACAATTCGTTTTGAAAGTTTCAACTTTTAAATGAACCAAGCAGATTTTTTTTTGATTTGACAGTTTGAACGTTTTTGTAGTGAAAGCTAACCGCTTTCTACGAAAAAGAACCAACGCAACTTTTCAATTTTAGCAATGTTTTTTTAATTCTAACAATCATTATTCTTTGTGTGTGGCTCCATATTCCAGCCTCAAAGTGGCTCCAAAAATATGCCTTTAATTAAACTTCGTAGTGGTATCATGTCACGAACTATTGATTTGATCACTTACCTCATCAATTGTTCCACTCAATCTTTCTCTGACAAACTGGAAGCTCAAATGTTCACTTATGATGAATTTTCTTCTAATGCTTATTTCTGTTTCGTGATAAACAAACAAATTAAAGAACACCACAACAATTCATAACGTCAATTATCTAGGGTTGTCAGGTTATATCCTTGACAAATACAAATGTCAAGTGTGCCACAAAGTGCCACCCATGTTCCGTTATGGTGTCAGATTTTCTACTAAGTACCTGGCACACTGTTCTTAGCGACTCACCCCTTGATTGCAATGCATATTTCTTAAAATGCATTGTAATCCTCGTTGATTTATGCATTGGAATGCATAATTCATAAAAATATACATTGCAATGCATATTTTTGATATATTCACGCAAAGAAATCACTCTGCTTTGAATCAACAAAATATTTTGTTGGTATTCAAAACAAAGTTTCTATTTGTTTCAATTCATGAAAAGTTTCAAATCAATTGAAAATTTCATTCAAATTAAACCAATAAAATTATTTAAAAGTAATCACAGTTGTGGATTCAGAACAATCACATTTGTTTTTAAACTCAAATTATTAATTTATTGCTTGAACAAAGTATTTTGTCACCCCTAGAGAAATCACTCTGTTTTGAATCAACAAAATATTTTGTTGGTATTCAATGCAAGCTTTCTGTTTGTTTCAATTCATAAAAAAGTTCCAAATTAATTAAAAATTTCATTCAAGCCAAACCAGTAAAATTAGTCAAAGTAATCACTGCTGTGTGATATTAATTTAAATAATGTTTGATTTATAACAACCACATTTATCGTTTAATTCAAATAATTAATTTATTGTTTGAACAAAATATTTTTTCACGGTAAGAAATCACTCTGTTTTGAATCAATTGTTAACAAAATGATTTGTTGCTTTTCAATACAAGATTTCTATTTGTTTCAATTCATAAAAAAGTTCTAAATCAATTCAAATTTTCATTCAAACCAAACCAATAAAGTTAATTAAAGTAATCACTACTGTGTGATATTAATTTAAATAATATTTGATTTATAATAATCGCATTTATTTTTAAACTCAATCGATTAATTTATTGTTATAAAATCGAAATATTTTTTCATCCTAAAATCCCCCTGTTTCGAATCAACAAAATATTTTGCTGCTATTCAATACATGGTTTCTATTTGTTTCAATTCTTTAAGAAAATCCAAATCTATTAAAAATTCAATTAAAATCAAACGAATCAAATTATTTAAAGTGGTCACCGCTGTGTGATATTCGTCTAAATAATATTTGATTTATAAAATATCTTATTTTAAACATCGTTTAAACTAAAATGGTTAATTTATTGTATTAATAAATTATTTCTATGAGTGCACATTTCATAGCAGCCATATTGCTGCCTCTGCCTCGGTTTTTCTAAAAGTAAGTTTAAACAGTATAATTTGTATAACAGATTATCAACTAATTATCCTCTTTGTAGATAGCTGGAAAAACTTCCGATTGAAGACGATTTTGAAAATAAGCTGCCATTATGACGACCTTTCCCTAACTGTTCTTTCCGAGTCCTGCATCCAACCACATGCACAAGGCCATTTCCTGCCATGTCCGATTCATGCTTTCCAACACGCCGGTCGGCTGGGGGAATATAGCGCGGTAATTATTTTAAAATCAATAAAACACGATTCTCAGTGTTATAAAGCATGAAGTTTTATTTCAATCAAATGGTTTTATTGTATTAGTTCTTCGATGTTTATTATTTCAACAAATGCGTTTAGTTGATTTAACAAAATATTTTGTTTTGAACAATAAAACACGATGTTCAATTCTATAAAGCATGAAGTTTTATTTCAATTCAATTGGTTTCTTGAATTAGTTCATCATTGATAATTATTTCAACAAATGCGTTTAGTTGGCATAACAAAACATGTTTGTTTTGAACAATAAAACACGATGTTCAATTCTATAAAATGCAAGTTTTATTTCAACTCAAAGTTTTGTTGAATTAGTTCATCAGTTTTATTGGTCCATATATAAACCAAAATTTTAGTTGAATTGATTCCTATTTTGAATTGGTATAACTACGTATTTTTTTGCGTGTGTGTATAGGCAAAAAACTTGAAATTTTCAAAAAATTTAACTCAAAAACGGCTTGATGAACATTTGAGATTTTTGATATGTTATGTAAAAATGTTTGAATTTTGGTAAAAATATAAAAATAAATAGTCGTTGTGGTCAACATTTTGAAAATCATAAAAAAACAAGTATATTGACCATTTTGCAAATTTGAGTACATTAATTATTTTAACAAATATTTTTAATAAAAACAAAAGTAATAATCTTTCTATTTATCAAAAATATTGCAAATCGATTCAGCGGTTCGAAGTTATGATTTTTCAAAAATAAAAATTTGAAAAAATGTCGGTTTTTTAGTAACCTATATCGAACGGTACTAATAAAAAAATAAAAAAATACGGGTCTTGTTATTTTCGATGAAGAACATACCAAGCGATTTTGAGCAAAATCGGCCAACTTTTTTTTTCAACTCTATTCTTTTCCCGTGGAATCGCTGTAATATACACGCAAAAAAATACGCAGTTATACCAATTCAAAATAGGAATCAATTCAACTAAAATTTTGGTTTAAATATGGACCAATAAAACTGATGAACTAATTCAACAAAAACTTTGAGTTAGAAATAAAACTTCATGTTTTATAAAATTTAACATCGTGTTTTATTGCTCAAAACAAAATGTTTTGTTAAACCAACTAAACGCATTTGTTGAAATAATAAACAATGATGAAGTAATTCAAGAAAACCTTTGAGTTGAAATAAAACTTCTTGTTTTATAGAATGGAACATCGTGTTTTATTGTTCAAAACAAAATATTTTGTTAAATTAACTAAACGCATTTGTTGAAATAATAAACATCGAAGAACTAATACAATAAAACCATTTGATTGAAATAAAACATCATGCTTTATAAAACTGAGAATCGTGTTTTATAGTTTTTAAATAATTACCGCACCAATTCCGCCTGCCGAATGGCGTGTTGGAAAGCATGAATCGGACTTTGCAGGAGATGACATCGTGCATGTGGTTGGATGCAGAACTCGGAAAGAACTATTGCGGAGAGGCAGTCATAATGGCGTCTTCCAAGTTATGCTGTTTTTCCAGTTATCTGCAAAGAGAATCATTCGTTGATAATCTGTTTTACAAATTAACATGTGTATACATACACTAGAAAACCAAGGCAGAGGCAGCAATATGGCAACTATGAAATGTGCGCTCATACATATATTTTATTAAAACAATGAATTAACCATTTTAGTTTAAAACGACGTTTAAAATAATTATGATTGTTATAAATCAAATATTATTTAAACGAATACCATACAGCGGTGATTACTTTAAATAATTTGATTGGTTTGATTTCAATTGAATTTTAAATTGATTTGGAACTTTTTCATGAATTGAAACAAATAGAAACCTTGTATTGAAGCGCAACAAATCACTTTGTTAATTCAAAACAGAATGATTTCTTATCGTGAAAAAATAATTTGGTTTAAACAATAAATGAAACATTTGAGTTAAACGATAAATGTGGTTGTTATAAAGCAAACATTATCTAAATTTATATCACACTGCAGTGATTACTTTAAAAAATATATTGGTTTGAATTGAATGGAATTATGAATTGATTTGGAACTTTTTATGAATTGAAACAAACAGAAAGCTTGCATCGAATACCAACCAAATATTTTGTTGATTCAAAGCAGAGTGATTTCTTAGGGTGACAAAATACTTTGTTCAAGCAATAAATTAATCATTTGAGTTAAAAAATAAATGTGATTGTCCTGAATCACACAGCGGTGATTACTTTAAATAATATTATTGGTTTAATTTGAATAAAATTTTGAATTGATTTGGAACTTTTTAAGAATTGAAACAAATACAAACTTTGTTTTGAATACCAACAAAATATTTTGTTGGTGCGCAATGATGCATTTCTCTTCGCGCATTGCATACTAGAAATTATCGGTAAACATGGATTACCGAAATTTCGGTATTGACTGGAAAACCGGAAAAACATTAATAATTACTTATTTTTGTACGGTATTTTTTTACCGAAACTGGCTAGCAGCTCAATGAGAGAATTTTTAACCAAATTTAGGTAAAATATAACGATAAAATCTGTAAATCCACTTTACTGGAAACATTAAGTAAAAATCAAACGTTTTGTTTCGGTAAATTATACCGATACTTTAGGTTTTGCTACCAAAACCTAATTTTCGGTAAAATGAAAACCGTATTTTCGGTAATCTTATCTTAGCGTGTGGTTTATTCATTTCAATGACTGGATAGATAGGATCAGGGGCCTGGCAACCCTATCCTTGTTACTAGCGTTTGACAGTATGCAACATAGACTTCTCTGCCGTCGTTAGTATTAGTAAGCAGTTTCACTAATACAATCGTTTTGCTGGTTGAAAATAAAAAACAAACCGTTGTCAACCTGAACATTTTGACAGTTGATCTCGTGGTTGAAAACAATAAACAAATCGATCCTATACGTGTAAAGCAGCACGCTAGTGTTTGTGAGATCGCTCGGCAAAACCCTAATATCACCGGCCTTATTTGAATAAGGCCCGTCTGACGTTTGTTCCTACGGGCACGAGTGGCAGTATTGTTTACAAATAATGAATCTTTTGATGTTTGGATGTTAGAGACGATGTTAGAGATGTTGGCTAAAGCAAAATGAATTCTCGCCAGCTCCTTGGATAGATAGGATAGATCGAATATGGTTTTAGCATAGAATTTATGCTTTAAAGTATATTTGTTTTTCTCCGTGTGTATGATTACAGATAAATCTGTATATGTGGCATCCCAGCTTGTGAGGTGACAAGGTGGTCATTTCTATCAGTTCATCACTGCCTCACCATGGGCGCGGTTCATCTTCCACCTGAGATTTGGGATTGTATTTTCGATTTACTGCCATTTCGATATCAGCTCAGAACTGCCACCGTTTGTCGTGCCTGGAACGAAAGGGTAGCACGACGGGCCACTCTACAGCTATCGAGTGTCGGTCGCAGAAGCGAGGGCCAAATTTCAGTAATCAGCCAGACCCTACGAAACTACAGGAGTTTCTCTGTAGAAATACTGATAAACGAAAAAGACTACCAGTGCATCCAGAAACCAGTGGAAGAGTGCGAACGTAAATTTACCCTTCAAAAGTTACATATCGGACGTGTTACTTTTGCATTGTTGGAACGCTTCGTTCAGGAACATTTCGACTGGATCTGTACAGTGCAAAGTCTGCTAATAAGTTTAACCAATGAAGGACCATTTACACTGGATGTTTTGAAAAATTTATCGAATCTTCGAGAACTAAGACTCCTCGATGTGTGCGATACGATGGTTGATTGGTCCGCATTCCAGTCCCTTTTACTTACCAAACTAACAATAGATACAGCATGGTACTTTAATGATGAGGCTCTGGGCGAACGTCTGAACGCGGTTAGCAGTTGTAGGAACCTGACGGATTTGACGCTACGTTCGAACGATACGGCTAGCTTGGGGAAGATAGCCGATAGCTTGATTCGTCTGGAAAGGTTAACCTTGCTGAGCATGACCATTCGTTTGGCAGAAGAAGTCTTGTGTTTTCCTGTTCTGAAATACCTTAACTTCGACATCGAATGGTTTGTGTTCGACAAACCATACCTCTATCTACGAACGCCCCTTTTGCAATCTCTAAAAATATCGAAAAAGGCGATTCACTTTGTAAAGTTCTCCGAATGTACCAGGATTTCACAGTTGAATCTTTTCGGTCACAGTTTATCAGTAGTGCATCCTTGCTTTGCATCAGTGAAAGATTTGAAGCTGACCACGTGGGAACCTCCCAATCAGGAAGCTATTGTGGAAGAAATACACCTTTTTCCCAATGTTCGAAAACTGTCTGTGAAACTTTGTTCCAAGGAATGCACCATATCGGTACCGGAGGCAGCCGTTTTTCTAAACCTTACTCGTTTGCATTTGAACAACTTTGTACTGTCGATGTCGTTTTTCTTGGAAATTGAGCGAAGGAAAATGCTGGAGGTATGTACTGCGGATTTCAATGCAATTATTGTGCATTTTCAATCTTTCACTTTTCTGCAGCATCTATCGCTGAAAGAATGCAACTTTTTCCCGGACTCCACCGTCGTCGATATTGACCGAGCCAACCTGTCACATCTTTGCTATTTCAACGTCAAGCGAGTTTCCATGGCCATGACGGTGGAAAAATTCCCCATAATCACCAACGACGATCAGCCTCCCATCGTGATTGTGGACAAACTTCGAACGCATCTTTGGCGGAACGATCATTTCAATGTTTTCAGCTCCCGAAGCCAATAGTCTTTTCCGATTGATTTGACAACACTGCCTCGGTGACTCGAATTCATTTCTTCGTCCATGCACTCGCGATAGCACAAACACAAGCGAAGATTCATTCATGGAGAAAAAAAATAACACAACGCACAACAGCTGATCGTCTGTTGTCAAATATGGCAACAGCGCAGCCACCCTTCGCCCAGCATAACAGTCAAAACAAAAACATAAACATAAACAGTCGCCACAAGATGTCGTTCGACGTTTTACCAGCGGAAATACTGCAAAAAATTTTCGATTACATCCCAAGAGTTGAGCAGCTGCAGGAAAACTGCAATAAGCCGCCGATGGAACCAGCTGACGCTGCGGGAGACTTATCTGATTTTGGCATACGGTGAGCAGGTTATCAGCGAACGGATTCTTCGACGCACCCGAGAGGGCTACTGTTGCTTCTCGATCGAGTTCAGTGAAGCGTACGAAGTACTGAAACCGCGGCTGCAAATCTGTGCTGAGAAATTCTTCCTCCGAAAGTTGATTCTAGATGGCATTCAGAGCTACGCCCTAGTGCAGTTTGTCAACGAATACCGTCAATGGCTACGGGGCGTAGTCCATCTCTCCGTGACATTAACCAATCAGGTCGATTCGGGCAACGGAGATGAACATTTGGAGCTGCCCCGATTGCGTGTTCTATCGTGGACTTGTAGCACCGAGGGAGGCAGTCATGTTCTGCCCAAATTTGCCCTTAACGCGCCGGCACTAGAGGATGTGTACGTTGAATGTGCAGATACAGACCGAACGCCGTTGGTACTGGAACACACGACGAATCTGAAGTCGCTAGGAATTTTCGTGCCAAAACTCATCCCCGAAATGTGCCCCAATGGACTGCTTGTGCTGGATTGCTTGAGAATCTACAATTCGGTGAGACCGTTTTCCTGGGATCCACAACGGTACAATCTACCTAGATTGACGATTCTCGAGCTCTGCGGATGTACGATCAACAACGAATCAATCTCCAATTTGCAGCATTTCCCAAACCTGGAAACTCTCATAATTCAAACGGAAACGACCAACCTGATCAATCTTCACATCATAGCGAATTCCTTACCGAAGCTCAAACAACTTCGTCTCTGCGACGTCAAGTGGACGCACAATGCGGACATTCTGACCTTCCCAGCGCTTCAGGTGCTCGATGTCAACGATACCGTTCAAACGGGCGACGGTTGGCCACTGGAAATAAACGCTCCGCATCTGATAACCCTCAAAGGGACCGCCTTCAATCTGCTCGGATTCGAGCTAACCAATCCAGTCAGCGTTAAATGCATGATCATGTACGGTCTGTATCTCAACTATTTCCACCCACGACTGTTTGCATCGGTTATGATACTGCACATTGATGTACCCTGCGACAGCCGGCAGCTCATGATCACCGAATGCATCCATCAGTTCCCGAATCTAACCCGCCTCACGCTGGTCCTGCACGAGAAGCAATCGCCCGTCAGTATCAACGGCCATTTGATCGCCATAAGCTTCATACACCTGCGTTATCTGCATCTACGTAATTTCGATTTGGATTACAACTTCCTGGTTGGAATGGGAAAGTGTCTCAAGCTGAGGGTAAGACGGTTCGGTTGTACTTTGTTGAGTTCCCACTTCTCACTACAGGTTTTGATTTTCAGACACTGGTCCTGCAGGATGGCACACTGAATGTAACGCCGGAAGACAGGCCCGTGTACTTCTCCGATCAGCAACTTTTCTTCCTGCAGAATGTGAAAATTCCTAGGGACGTTACTTCGTTTCCGGTGTTCAATCCGACAACCAAGATGATCCTCTCGCTGAGCGATGGCAACGTTTTTAGCACCATAAAGTGGGACGAGAAAAGCATCAAGAGCGCGGAGGACTACGTCACGTTTCTCCTATGGTGAAAGGAGCGGGGATCGACGCTATTTGATGATATCGATATCTGAGAAAGTTTTCATCTACAGTACATTGTATTTCATGTGTGCATTTTTTTTAAGTTTGCTAAGAGTTTTTCGATAAGAATGCTGGACTTTTCATTCGTTAGAAAGATGACATTCGATGTAGTCATTTAACATGAGATTTTTACCTAAGCCGCTTAGAACAATGTACCAGCCGCGATGTCCTAGCCCAGCCGCCCACTGATGTGGCGGAGGAGTGACACCTGCTAGCATGTCACACCACATTGTGTCGACGTTCGCTTCACGCCACACCACTTTGACTCGATATTTTGACATGTTATGTGATGCCACACCTCCGCCACATCAATGATACTAATAATACTGTATAACACTGTAGACGTAGTTTTTCCAATCCAATTGATGCTGCATGCCATATTTTGAAGTTCTTCGTGAGTTACACTAGTTATTTTGGATATTTCAGGCGTAATGAATCATGTGTTTTAATAAGATGAATTCACCTCGGCTTTTTTTTGCATCGATATTTCAGCACGGTCAATATCGGGTGAAAAAGGGAAATACTCATGTTGGTGCGTCAACTTTGACGCCAGCTGTAGCCCAAACCACTTGATGGAAACAGTTCAAATTTCGTCCACATTATTTCCTATGTATGTTTTGACTATTGTGAAATTTAAAATATGTTATCTAAATTTTTCACAGAAATACGGATTTTTGAAATTGGTATGTCCAAAAATGACTTTTTCACATATGTAATGAAAACATAAAATTTATAAACCTGATCAACATAAAATTCGACTACATAAGGTCTATACATTGGTTATAGTGTGGTGAAAGTTTCAGCTAAAAATATTGATAATTGACAAAGTTACAGTAGGTTGAACATGGCATTTTTTGGAAGCAAAATTTTGCTCGGCTTTTTTTTTGCTACTGAGTGTATATATCTCGTCGTCCATGACGATACAGCCTGGCTTGACCAGCCACTCACGGTACGGTTTAGCTTGTCAGTCCGGTTTGGCGCCTTCCTGACCTTGAAACACGTAGCTCAGCCCGCTTCATGGTCTGCTGGGCGAACCACTTCGACGAATTAACCTTTTTGGCCACGTCTTGGGTGGAAAGGTTCGGGTTATTCATAAAGTACTGCCTTATCTTCCGCGCCTTCTCTGGGTATTCCGTTTTTGGTTTTCGGCCGCTTCCAGCGCGCCAATCGATGTTCTTCGTCTCCTGGATCTTCACAACGCGGGATACGGTGGGATGGTGGATTCCAAGCCTTTTGCCGATCCATGTGTGCGACCGACCAGGATTATCGATTACCGCGCTCAAGATTTGCTGGTGTAGCTCTTCTGGTTTCGAATGCATCTTAAAAACTACTTGACAGATCGCGATAAAAATTTTCACACATCTAAACTAGTATTACCCGAAATTTCATTAATTTTTACCCACGCGATAAAAAGTTTCACCCAAAACAAAGTGTCGCATATTTTCCGAGTCCAATCTTTAGCTACAGCTAGGAATGGATGCCTCAGCTATTACCGGTTTGTTCGGTTTTTTTTTATATGACGCTACCTCAAAATTTTTGCAAGCTTCTGAGAATAGGTTTATTCTGTTTCCGGCACACACCCGGAGAACCAACGGGCTTCCAACGGGCGAGAATTTGAAAATGGAGCAAGAGAATTGCCTAGCGGGAGCGTGTCATGCAGAAAGAGAAACACGGAGCAAAACAAAGATGCTCTGTGCTCTTGGATTTCGGAATTTTGTCAGTGTTAGTATGTGGTCGTACCTATAGGTATATCTTATGGAGCGTAGATGTTTTTATTGAGTAATGTATTGTTTTTCAATGATGGCTGAGAAAAGGAAGCTACACACTTAAAAAATAGAACCGAACTCGGTTAAATTTCAACCGAGTTTTCATCTGCTGAACGCTCGGTTGTCTGTTCGGTTCAAATTGGAGCAACCGAGCTCTCGTTAAAATTTTATTTTCTAGCAAATTTCTGTCAAATTTACCGAAAAACTCGGTTGACAAAAATAAATCCAATCATCAATAACCGAACATCGGTTTACCGAACACTGTCAAACAAACCGACTTTTCAGTTGCAGTTACGGAATTCGGTTCTTTATGGCAGAGCTGAAATTTTGGGTTGAAATAGTTTCGAATTTTATAGTAATCAAACCAGTTTTGTCAGTTACATTGTTTATTGAACATCATCCTCATTATCCTCGTCCATTACTAAACGTGCATTTTCCTGTAATTTTTTTTTCATTTTCACCTGAAAAAACGACACAGATAGGAAGAATTTTGGCAAAACACATTTAACGCGCACACGGGAGATAAAATGGCTGACAATTTTTCAGGTTTTATCAAGTCAGCTAAAACAACCGAGTTTTTCGGTAGACATAGCCGTCGAAGAATTGTCTCAAAGAGAAGTGTTTGACGTTTAAGAATATTCAGCGAAAGCTCGGTTCAGTTTACCGAGTTTTCTCGGTTCTCGTGTACCGAACTCTTGAATATCCCTGCTTTACCGTACTGTTCGGTTCATCTTTCATTATTATCTGTCAAATATATAATATGGTAACCGAAACTCGGGTTTGGTTCTAAAAAATCACCCAAAAACAGTATATATAAACGATTTATTCGGTTTATTGTTGGTAACCGATGTGGTTGGGTAGAAAATTGAACCGAGTTCGGTGTTATTTTCTAAGTGTGTAAGTGGGGATGTGTCGAGTTTTTTCGGAAAAGAAAATAATTTGTCACAATGGGTCCGAAAAAACCGTTTTTATATGCTCATTGTGTAAAGGGCAGTCGCTGCAGCGTGACTAGAAATTTAATTTGACTCGGCATATTACCAACAATCAATATGCAACTAGCGATTTGAAATTGGTTCACTGTTGTAGAGCCCCTTGGTCCGAATTACACCTTGAAGCCAGCACCTTGTTATACATATTTGCGCCTTTGTTTTGATTTGCTGTGTTATTTTGACAGAGTATTTGAGAGTGTGTTCATGTGAGTTCCGTTCATCAGGGGTGCATTATTGACTTCGGGACCAAGGAGCTGGCGAGAATTCATTTTGCTGTTCATAGCTAACATCTCTAACATCCAATCATCAAAAGATTCATTATTTGTAAACAATACTGCCACTCGTGCCCGTAGGAACAAACGTCAGACGGGCCTTATTCAAATAAGGCCCGTGATATGTTGCATACTGTCAAACACTAGTAACAAGGATAGAGGTTGCCAGGCCCTGCTGGCTTAGCTTGGACGATGTTGCTAGTGTTATATTGAGCCAGAAAAATCGTTTTGTATGGGACCTACGTGATGTTCAGAGTTAGTCTACGTGTCAGCAATCAATGTGCACTGACTAGATTTGACAATTGGTATCACTGTTGCTGAGCGCTTGGTCCAGTATACAACTTGAGCCACGCACCTTGCTTGAATAAGGCACGTTTGACGCTTGTTCCTGCATGGTTGCAGTGTTATTTATGACAGAATATTTGAGAGTGTGTTCGACGTTAGAGTTCATTAGTTAGAGCAGACATCGAATTATCGCATAGACCTTGGCATAGACTAACTCAATAGGCAGGTACAACGCTGTACGTTGTATGTCTGTACCAGGTATTAGTCTATGGTGATACTGGTTTCCTTGACCCAGCCAGTGCAATGTAACACACAATTGTTGGAAAGGCTGCAGGGCTCCTCCACGATTAGTAAGCTGAATATCAGGGCCGATTACTCGAAGTATTTGCTCCACTTTTGCAGGTGTCATCCGGAAATAATCGTAAAAATCAGCTGCATATTGGAAACTGAAATTTTTTCGTGGAGCGTAATATTTCACCCTACGACACCTCCGTGTTTCCCTCGAACTACTTTCTTCATCGTCTGAGTCACTTAGAATGTTGAAACGGTACATTCACATTGCTGCTTTACAAATAACAAATTGAAAACAAATCCGAACTTGTAAATTATGTTACAAGAAGTTCTCCACTTGTAGAAAAAGTACAAATGAAAGCTAATAATTTGTTGTCATATTTTGTTTATGCAACGAACGCTTGTAAATTCTACTAATAATATTAGTTCAATTAGCTTGTAATATTAGACTTGTAGTTTTGTACTTGTAGAATTTTTATGCAACAGAAATATACAAGTTACAAGACTAATATTATTAGTAAGATTTTGATTATGCTACAGGGCCCAGATGGGATGAAAACAAACAATGTGCTACTTGCCCTGTGCTGCTGCGCCTTTGCCGGTGTGGCACTTTCTGCTGTTGCTCGCAAACAAAGCACCGCTTTCTCGCTAGGATGATGCTTGAAGGGGTTACTCTTTTTCCCCGGGTATTCGACGAGGGCACTGGCTAGACAGAGCATCCGTCGGACTCGGCCGGGAATGTCTGCTTCCCTAAAGGAACGCTCGGGTGGATATCGGTGGTTCAAACAGTGCATTAATCACCGCGTGGTTGAAGCGGGTTGAAAAAAAAGCAAAAGATGTAGCGCGGAGTGCAAATCAAAAACTGAACCGAAGCTCTTCAGTGTTCGATGCGGAATATCCTTTCATTTCAATTTGAGTGTTTCCGATTTGTTTCTAAAGTGTTATTTGCTAATTTCACGTTTATTGTGATATGTTGTGAAAAAAGTGCATTAAAACCCCATGGAAGGAATTGGACCCAACAAGACAACGAAGTGCTTTGCAGGGCTTGGCTGGATGTTTTCCAAGATCCCATCCTTGGGACAAACCAGAACGTTGAAAACCTGTACGGAAGAGTATTCAAACTATCCACTGCACGAAATGTTTAGCGAAACGAAATCGATGTGAGAATAAATTTGAGTCTTATTGTGTTACCTTTTTATGAACGACCGGTGCGAAAGTGGGTGGCTAAATCAAAATAGGAACGCTCTCAGTCTTCAAAACATTACCCAGAATGGGGTGGGAATGGTCTAACAATATAAATTCATGTACCTCTTTATACCAAATGGAAGACGGTTTCTTTTCAAAATTGACGATTCCGAAAAGAAAGTTCAGAAAAGAGGTTCAGAGGAGAAGAACTGAAAAAGTCGTACAAAACATTAATTTCAATGTATTCGGAATAATACAGATTTATTTTCTTATTCTGTACGAGCACAAATGATCAAGGTGCGAATAGAAAAATATATAAGAAAAGAACGGTTAGCTGTTCCTTACAGCAGAAGAAAAAATCCATTTAATCTAATTGAGTTAGGGCGTCAAAATCAGTGTACTTTTGTAAAACAAAATAAACGTAATAAACATACTATAAGTTAGTAATTTCCATCCAAATCCAGAATTGCAATTCCTTGACTAACATTTATAATATGCACCCTTTTCGTCAAAAACACGCAATTAAACAAGTGGAATTAAACGGAACTTACTCATCCTCCTCTAACGTCCAACCTAATGTACAGCTATCTAATAATAACGTGATTCGATTTCGCAACATTTGCCCGGTCGCTGTTTCGTCCCCTACCAACTTTGCCGAAAGATTGGTTTCACCTTCCATTCTACGATGTGCCTGAAATCCTCAGGCAGTCGCATGTGAAAGTTTCTGGAACTGAACACAACATTATTGCAACGATCGTCGTTAGAGCCTTCAACTGCCTCAACGGGCGGTTGCCGTTCGTTTGTTCGAATTGGAAACCGGGTCACTTCTCCGCCACCGCCTTCTTCGCATTCAACCGTGACTAGCTCCGCTCTAAAGTGGTTCGTCACTTTCACAGGTTCCTTCTCGTCACCCGGCTGTATCTGGACGGTACATTTTGTGAGGATGATGGACTAGAATTTGACCCATTGAGATTATCTCAATTTTATTAGAATTATGTAACATGAACATACCTTCAGAGAACTCACATCTCCTAAGTCCGCCAAATCCAGCTTGAGACGATGCGCATGGAAGTACTCAAGATGGGGAAAGGCAGCCAGGAGAAAAGCTCCGTCTACCATGGATTTATCGATGCCCGCAAGCGTCAGTCTACGTAGATTAGGAAACAGTTTTAGATATTCTTTGATTGAGAACATTTTTTCGCATTTGTCCGCCAATCGGAGAAACAATTCCGTCACATTCGGCGGAGGCGTTGCCAATTTTTCGCTCAATGAGTCTAGCTCCAAAACCATGGTAGAAATTTGCTCCTTGTGTGGCAGAATTAGCTGACAGTAATCGAATTGGCGTGCTATGAACGTGCTCAGCAGTGGGGCAACCAAGGGAACGTCTCCCAGCATCAAACCGATGCACATCTCTTCCAGTTTAAGGTACCGAAGTTTCGGGAAAACAGCTCGATCGTTACGTGCGAACGAATAGTACATTCCCCTGAACGTGAACTTTTCCAATACGGGCGATAAGGTTTGTGAAACCTGAAAAGACAGCAGACCTTCCATAGGCTCATCGATGGTCAACTCCCGTAGATTGCAGCATTTGTGGCAAATATTCTTGATGACGTTACTATGGCACATAACAAAAGACAGGACCTTCAAATTCTGCAGAAACGTCTCGGACGCCTTCACTCGCATTGGATTGACTTTGAACAGACCTTCAATTTCAACGTTCTGGAGTTTGGGAAATGTTTTGAGCTCCAAACTGGGCAGGAATAGTTCGCAGACTCCTTTCAAATCCGAACGACGGTACTGAGGATTCCGCAGCAGTTTACTATTCATTCGGACCTTCAACTGGGACAGCTCTGGAGCAATCACGGCAAATGCATACCACTCGTCAAAGATTATGTACAATTCACGATCATCACAACTTCCGGGATCGTCATCCGATTTTTCAATCTCCAGCCAGGTCAGCTTCTGTAACCTTGTCGGGCATCAGGGTTCTGCCGTACTGGCCGTACGGCCGGGTGCCATACGAAACCCTCAAGCAGGTTCGTCTGAGCAGCAAAGCTTCCACTGCATTATTCCACCGGTGACAGACCAGCCCCACCGTGAATTGATCCTGCCTATCGCAATAGCCGAAAATGTGCTCCAGAAGTTCAGTGGGTAGAATATTAAAGGACATTCTCCGTATGATTTTATCAGCAAACAACACAAACAAAACAAAAAAAAACCAACGTAAACAAATTCCGAACACTATACTTTTGCGAACTTCTTTTTTTTTTTGTTTGACGTTGTCACTGGTGACTGGCTGGGGCCAATGTCGGCCCAACTCGCCTCTGTGGTTCTCCTTTTGTTCCATAGTTAGTTGTTTGTTCGTAGTCTGGTTCTATAGTCTAATTTTTATTTGCTTGACGAATTGTACTATTTGTTTGAGATCTGCTTCCGAATTTTCTTCGAGTATAGATGATAGTGGCTTATTGTATTCCAGAATTGAGAATTCCACTCGTTCGACATTATACTTAGGGCATACATACAGAATGTGAGTTATGTCCTCCTTTTCCTCACAGTAGTCGCAGAGCTCGTCAGGATCCCAACCCCACTGGTGTCGGCGATCCTTCGTTAGCGAGTGCCCGGATCTGATCCGGTTTAGAAGTATTTTTTCCTCGTTTGATAGTGCCAGGTTGTGACACCATACCTTGTTTCCAGGGAATTCCATGAATGTTCTGTGGAACACTCCTTTTTCTTTTGAGATTTCCGTGTACGTGTTCTCCCAGTTAATCCATATTTCTTTCTTGGCTAGAGTGGTTGCGTCCGAAAGGGTAAGGGACAGAAATTCCGTTTGTCTACCATGGGTAGCTTTTAAAGCTTCTTGGTCAGCTTTTTCGTTCCCTGGTATCCCCTGATGGCTAGGGATCCATTGTATGATGATGGTTGTTTTTCTGTAGGCTTTCATTAATTCCACTATTCTCCCGGCTAGGAAGTTTTCCTTGATTTCGTTTCTATTTAGCAAAGTTTGACATGCTCCTTTCGAGTCCGAAAAGATGATTGCTTTGTTGTATTCCTTTTCTATGATCAGGTCCATGGCTTTGCTGATCGCAAGCAGTTCGGCATTTGTAATCGAGTAGTTTTCGTTTATTTTGTGCTTTAGCACCATTCCATCTGTGTCGTCGTAGACAGCCAAACCAGTTCCGGCTGTAGTTTTTGATGCATCTGTGTAGATTGGTTTATAATCCTTGAAGCGCTCCTTGACTTCGCTGAAGTGTTTGATCCAGACTGTTTTGCTATAATCATTTTTTGGCTTTTGACGATCGAACAACTTAGGGCGGATTCTGCTTGTCAGGTCCAATCCAAGATACTCTCTTTTGGTGGTATTTTGTGTGGATCTGTTCTGAGGGTGTATTTGTGCCACAACATCGATGTGTTTCTCTGCAATGCTGGTTAGGTATGATCCGTTCCCTTGTCGTTGAATGTAGGTTTTTTCGATGAACGGTTGGATTTGGTTGTTGTGGTAGGTACTTCTGATTACCTCCCTTAGAGTGAGCCACTCAATGCGGTCTTTTGTGGGCAGTTGTCCTGTTTCTGCATGTATGACGTGAATCGGAGTTGTTTTCAGGTACCTCATAGCCGACCGTAGGTAGGCATTCTGCAACGTCTGGATTTTTTGAATGTTCGTTGGAGCTGCCGAACCAAATACTTGCGCTCCATATTCCATCCTACTCCTTATGGCCGCGTTTCCGACTTTGACTAAAGTTTCTGGGTTTGCGCTGCTGTTTCTTCTCCCAAGCATTTTGATGATGTTCAATTTCTTTTCTCCTCTTTGCCTAACGAAATTGATGTGCTGTCTAAATGATAATGTTCTGTCAAAATGAATCCTAGATACTTGTGCGTATTGTTTATTTCGATTTTATCCTGTCCTAATTTAAGCCTTACACCAGATACATCTTTCCTGGAGAAGATTATTGCCGCGCACTTTTTTGCGTTGAGCTTTAAGTTGATGTTTTTTAAACCCTCGCTGACTTTTGTAGCATTTCCTTCCCTTTCTCCTCTACTGCGTCCAGATCCTCACCCGTGATGAGTAAAGCAAAATCATCCGCAAATTGAACCAACTCCTCTCCTTCCGCCTGGATGTTATGAAGTGCCGCTGTGTACAAATTGAAGAGAATAGGTGACAGTGGGCATCCTTGAGGGAGGCCCTCGCTGACCACCTTTTCTACGACTCCTTCACTCGTCTGGATTTTGAGAGTTCTTCTGTGTAGGTATTCATGCAGCCATGACAGGATTTTGTCCGGGATGTTTTGTCCGGCTAATGTTGACAGTAGTGTGCGTAGACTAACCGAATCGAAGGCTTGAGAGAGATCAAAGAAAGATAGCCATTCCAATCTTCTTTTCCTTTATTGCCTCGCTCATTCGATTTACCACGTAGTTTACGCAGGTGACGGCCGAGCAGTGTTTCCTAAACCCAAATGACAGACGTGGTAAAAGGTCTTCTAGTTCTATTATTTCTGTGATTCTATCCTTGACTGCTGCGTTCAACAGTTTTAAGTTAACGTTCATCAAGGAAATTGGTCTCCAACCAGCTGGCTCCGCAGGATTCCCGTTTTGCTTGCGTATTGGTTTGATGTTCGTGACTCTCCATCTTTCCGGAATTTCCTCTAGTACGAAAACTCTGCTGATCATTTCTGCAATTTTTATCTGCATTCCTGGCTTAAGAGCTTTGAGTATGGCATAGGACATACCATCCTCTCCTGGAGCGGAGTGATTCTTTTTCTTTGTGAGATTTGTCAGGATTTCTTCATCTGTTATTGCCATCTCGTAGCCTGACAGCTCTGGTTTAGTTAATGTGCGGATCTTGCGGCTGTTTCCATATTTGTTGTCGAAGTAGTAATTCGCAAACTTCTTCCCCTCCTCAGGTTAATCTCGTTCCTCTTGTTCGTTGGTGCATTGAGAGCGGTATCCAGTCCTCTGACGATATTCCAGATCTGCCTACTAGGGGTTGATTCATCGATAGTCTCCGTCATTTCCTTGCAGTATGCTCTTTTGGCTCTCCGAATCATTCTCTTCACTGTGGCTCGGGATTGCTGCAGTCTCTTGTAGTTGATTAAGTTTTTATTCCGATTGTATATTTTCAGGCATTCCCTTTTGTTGCGGTATTCACGGTTGATCTCGTCTGTCCACCATTTCTTGAGGTAGTTGGATTTCTTGTTTTTGACCTCGTACGTAGCATCTTCAATGCAGTCTTCGAAAATTTCCTGCATTTCCATCGGATCGTACATGTACTGGGGTTGCATTCCGTTCAATCGCTCTACTACCTTTTTTTGGTTGATTCTCTTTGCTTTCCCCTTCACGACAGGGCAGCTGCCTCCTACTTTCATAATTATAGAAAGGTGAATGCTACCGAACTCGTGATCCTCTACTTCCCAGGTGGCTCTGCTGGCTAGCCCCGGTGTTGCCAAGGAGATATCCACAGTTGAGCTATTTCTGTCGTGGCTAGTCAGACACGTTGGGCTTCCGTCGTTTAGGAGCACGTATTTGGAATCCTCGATCCGGCTGTTCAGATGTTTTCCTTTCGAGCATTCCGCATTTTTTGGATCCCAGGTTCTGTGATGAGCATTCCAATCGCCTCCGACTAGTATCTCTCCCGACATGTTGTTGAGAGCGTCGAATAGTTTTGATATTTTTCCCTTTGCGTCTCTATCCATTCCTCGGTCTGGGGGCACGTACACCGATATTAGCGTAATAGGATCGAAACCCCTGGAGATCTTGATTCCTACTACTTCAACTGGAAGATAGCCCTCCATGTCCACCACTTCGTACTCTAGGTCATCGTGAACCAGGATTCCAACTCCCCCATACCCTTGGTTTCTTCTTTTCGAATGTAAGCTAAAGTTTTTCATCTTAAAGTTTTCGTCTTTCTTCAACCATATTTCCTGCAGCAGTGCTATTTTGATGTCCTTTTCGTGCATAAACTGGCTCAATTCCTCTCTCGTGTCCATCGATCTTATGCTCTGCACATTGTGCTGCAGGATATTGATCTGTTTACACGCCACTGTTGCAAGCTGGGGTGATTCTAGATTCGCAAGGATACTGTTGACTATTTGCATCGATCAGACATTTTATATCGTTGCTTATTTCTATAAGAATGCGATCTTTGTCTAGGTCTGTTTGTGCCGCCTGTACACCCTGGATGATTTTGGCCTGGAGAACAATCAAAGACTTCAGCCAAGTTCTTGCTCTGATCTCTGCTATGAGGTCCCGCCGGAGTTGGTGGATGAACCTCTCTAGGTCTGTCGCTTTCAGCGCGTTTTCAGCGCATCTGCATTGGGTGTCCGTGTTGGGTTGTCTCGCTGTGTAAGTGTCTCTGCTAGTCGGACGGTCTCTTCTCTGCACAGAGTTGGTCGATGTGCTTCGGCTGTATCTTGCTGGTAATCTACCGGTTCGATGCGTAGTTGAACTAACCTCTAGGCTGGGAAATACCTCTTCGTCCAGTAAGCTGAAACGGTTGGTCAGTTTGGGGTGGCAGTCTTCAGCTTCCGCATAGGTTATCTTCTTTTGCTTCATTTCCTTCAGGATGAGTTGTCTTCTCTTTCGTTCTGGACAGTCCTTATCGTTTGCCGAGTGCTCTTTCTGGCAGTTCACGCACTTTGTGTTTCCAGTGCATCCGTTCTTGCAATCCTCTCCTCCGCAGTTTTTACATTTCATTCGCTTGTTCGTGCAAAATTTCGTTCCATGCCCAAACCGCCAGCATTTCTCGCATTGCCTGATGGGAAAACGTACATCTCGCAGCGAAAACAGCATCCGTAAATCCTGACTTCCTCCGGAATTCTTGCTCCCTTGAAGGTGACTTTGAGGTTGTTCGTATCGACCAGCTCCCTCTGGTTGTTCCGAGTTTTCATCCGCTCCACCTTGATGATTTCTGTGTTCACATCCATGTTTAGTTTTACTTCATCTTCTTTGAGGTTTTCCGGCACTCCTTTTACGACACATATTACATGATCTTTGATTTTCGGTTCCCATACCCGGAGGTTGTGCCTGTCGAGCTTTAGCTTTTAAGCGCACTAGGGTTGTTGGTCTCGATTTTAAATCTAAACTTCCCGAGCTTTTGTATCTCCAAGGGTGGAGGGAATCCTTCTTCGGAGAGTATTTTGCCAATTTGGACCGGATGGAAAGGCTGCTTGGTTTCCAGGTCAACCAGCTCCAGAATAATCGACACCACCTCGCTATTGGTCCTAAGGGGTGCCGGCTGACTTCTGCCTGCGTTACTCGTCGATGCATTTTTTTCTCGGTTTCCCTGGGACACTGCTTGGGATCTGGGAATCTTACTAGCTTGATGTCTGGTAGTCATTCTTCCTGTTTCTCCGTCAGCTGTATTGGATATCTTCCCTTTATTGTTCATTTTCTTCTCTTTTCTTTTAAATTAAACTTAACTTTACTTAATATAAACTTTTTATGACAAAACTTATAACTGATTTTATTCTTGCTTAAGACTAGTAATTTCTTTTTATCTTCTTGATCTCTTCTTTAAACACATGAAAGGCGAGCCTATTCGTCGCACTATCCGATGTACGTTTTCAGTTTGATCCTCTACACGTATTTATGTTTTTATCAACTTTCTTTTCTTCCTCTTTTTTCAGATATCCAGATTTTTGGGCGTCGCCATTTGCATTTTTTCACCACTTATCCCATCCAACCACCACTGAAATCGCTGAAAAAATACGGAACGTGGTCCGCTAAATACGACACTGCAATTGCGTTCCACAATCCTCAGGGCGACGAATCTTTGTAGCCACTTTATGCCTTAGAAAACCGGATAAATATCGATTTATTTTTAAATAAAGAACACCGATAACTCAACACAACTGAAAAAAACCATGCCGAAAATCCCTTCCAGTTGTTTTTTTTTTTTTTTTTTCCTTTTGCGAACTTCACGATGCAAGCGTTGTCTGAGTTCACGCGCGGCTCACGAAGGATTAGTGTGTTCATCCTTTTGACGTTTATGTACGCTCATGTATTGGCTGTCATTCTTTGTTTTTAATAACAATAAAGCTTGTAGTACACTGTTTGTCCAATGGAAGAATCCAGGTTGAAAAAAGAAGAAGACACCGAGTGGTGATAAATCTGACAGCTCCCATGATAAAGTATAGGACGAAACTTTTAAAATGATTCTAGAAAATTCAAATAAAATTCTAATTAAAAGCGGTTTGTTGTATGATGTAAGAAAATTCCAAAACTACTGAATAAAGACATTTTCAGGAAAATAATATATAAATCAAAATAATGCCCCTATTCAGCAGTTTAGGATTTTTCTTACATCATACAACAAACCGCTATTAATTAAAATTTCATTTGAATTTATTAGAAGCATTTTAAAACGTTTGTCCTATACTTTAACATGGGAGCTGTCAGATTTATCACCACTCGGTGTCTTCTTCTTTTTTCAACTTGGATTCTTCTATAGCCAAATATCGGTACGAGCCAGGGGCCTGGCAACCCTATCCTTGTTACTAGCGTTTGACAGTATGCAACATATCACGGGCCTTATTTGAATAAGGCCCGTCTGACGTTTGTTCCTACGGGCACGAGTGGCAGTATTGTTTACAAATAATGAATCTTTTGATGTTTGGATGTTAGAGATGTTGGCTAAAGCAAAATGAATTCTCGCCAGCTCCTTGGCACATACTGAAATTATCGGTAAACATCAGGGGCCTGGCAACCCTATCCTTGTTACTAGCGTTTGACAGTATGCAACATATCACGGGCCTTATTTGAATAAGGCCCGTCTGACGTTTGTTCCTACGGGCACGAGCAGGGATGCCAGATTTTTTTTTCAAATGTCTGTGATAAAAATTTAAAATGTCTGGGAATGTCTATAAAAGTCTGTATATTTTTTTAAAGAAAATTCGACTTCTTTCAAAGGAAAGACGTTGTAGAAGAGCGAGTTATGGTATTATCATAGACTAACCATAGACTAACTCTAAGACCAGTAGGTCCCATACAAAAACGATTTTTTTCTTGGCTCAGTCAGTACTAGAACATCGTCCCAAGCTCGGTCCCAAGCTCAATAATGCACCCCTTATAATGAACTCACATGAACACACTCTCAAATACTCTGTCAAAATCAAGGAGCTGGCGAGAATTCATTTTGCTTTAGCCAACATCTCTAACATCCAAACATCAAAAGATTCATTATTTGTAAACAATACTGCCACTCGTGCCCGTAGGAACAAACGTCAGACGGGCCTTATTCAAATAAGGCCCGTGATATGTTGCATACTGTCAAACGCTAGTAACAAGGATAGGGTTGCCAGGCCCCTGGTCAAAATAACACAGCAAATCAAAACAAAGGTGCAAATATGTATAACAAGGTGCTCGCTTCAAGGTGTAATTCGGACCAAGGGGTTCTACAACAGTGAACCAATTTCAAATCGCTAGTTACATATTGATTGTTGGACTAACTCTAAGACCAGTAGGTCTCATACAAAAACGATTTTTTTCTTGGCTCAGTCAGTACTAGAACATCGTCCCAAGCTCGGTCCCAAGCTCAATAATGCACCCCTTATAATGAACTCACATGAACACACTCTCAAATACTCTGTCAAAATAACACAGCAAATCAAAACAAAGGCGCAAATATGTATAACAAGGTGCTGGCTTCAAGGTGTAATTCGGACCAAGGGGTTCTACAACAGTGAACCAATTTCAAATCGCTAGTTGCATATTGATTTTTGGTATTATCGCTATGTGTGTGATTATGTAAACATGTCTGCATCTATTTCTTGGATTGTATGCAACCTTACACTATTTTTCCATATGTTTAAAGTGACACTGAAGCTTGATGCATTCGCAAAGATGATACAATTTTCTATAGTTTTTTTCCCCCTGTAACGCTCTTTCCAGTTTTGTATTTTAAAATCGAAATTTAGTTTTCATTTGTTAAATTCAACAGACTTTTTATATTCAACAATAACCATTGATGGTGTGTACCATATTTTAATATGGTGTCATCATCACTCATGATCATCGATATCATTATGGTCATATGGATGATTTTTGTATACACTGTTTCTTCGTTTAGTTAGTGATTATCTCTTAAATTTCAGGGAAACTATCTCCTGATCTTCTGCAAGGCTCTTTGCTTTATTCTGGGAAGTTTCCTCCTGAACTTCAGGCAAAATTCCTCATGAACTTCTAGGCAGTCACTACTTATTTTCTTCGAAATTCACATTTAAGAACCCAACCTTACCTTCCAGAAACATTTGGTAATTTTTTTCCTGAATATAGTTACTTTCTAAACTTCTGATAAGTCCAATCCTGAACTACGAGGAAAGTTGCTGCAAAAATTTGAGAAAGTACTCTGCAGAATTTCTTGGAAAATCTTCTTAAGTTGCTAGAAGTTTCTTCCTGAACTTCTGAGAAGTTCTTTTCTGAACTGCCAAAATAATCTCTTCTGATCTTCAGGGGCGTATTGTCCTGAACTTCAGGGAAGTTTGTTCCTAAACTTCTGAGAAATTCCTGCTTGAACTACTACAAAGATCTCCCTATACTTCTAGAAAGTTTCTTCCTGATTTTATCAAAAGAATCTTCCATAACTTCTGAGATTTTGTGAACTTTGAGCAGTTCTTATCTGAAACGCTGGAATGTTTGATTCGGAACTGTAGGGAAGCTCTCTAGAACTTCTGGGTAGATTCAACTGAACGTTTGGTCCCTTCGCAACTTCTGAGAAGTCCTCTTGTGAACTTCTGAGGAGTTCTTCACTGATTTTTTTTGAAAAATTCCTTCTTGACCCTACTGGTAGTGCCCTCTCTGGTAGGTTTCTTCCTGAAATTCGTGACAGTTTCATCCTGAGCACATTCTTTCCAAACTTCTGATTGGTCCCATCCGGCACCGCGAGGAAAATTTTGTTCCAAATTTTTTAGGAAAATTCCCTTAAAATTTGTTCTTGAAGTTTCTTCCTGGACATCTGAGAAGTCCTCTTCTGAACTTTTGGGAAATTTTCTCCAGAACTTTGATGAAGATTGATCCGGAACTATTGGGAAATTCGTGCTCAAATTAGAAGGAAGTA
Source organism: Aedes japonicus (assembly GCA_034211315.2). Classification (NCBI taxonomy): domain Eukaryota; kingdom Metazoa; phylum Arthropoda; class Insecta; order Diptera; family Culicidae; genus Aedes; species Aedes japonicus. The sequence continues at coordinate 28,806 of JASCZW010001479.1, forward strand.
CATCCAATGCTCCTCGAAAGTTTCGATTCTCCCTAAAGAATTTTAAGAAATCCTTATTCTGAAAAGCAGAATGTTCTCCTCTGAGCTTTGGAAAAGCTGCCAAGCACTTCTATGAAGTTCCAACTAACATTACGAGAAATTTCTTCCGAAATTTTTGGGAAGGTATTTCCTGAACTTGAGAAAAGTTCTTTCCTCAACTTCTATGACGCATCGTCCTGACGATTTTTTTTCCAGATTTTTCCAGAAATTATAGGTAGTACCCTGGCTCCCGTCTGAAATTTGGGGAAGTTTTTTTTTCTGAACTTCCGGGAAGTTCAATCTTGAATTTCTGGGAAGAACTCCAAAACCTCTGAAAAATTCCAAACTTCAGAGAAGTCCTCACCCCTCCACTTCTTCCTGAAGCTCTGATAAGTACTCTCCTGATTCTTGGGGAAGTTCTGTCTTGTAATTCTGATAAGTATGATCTTGAACTTCGGTAATGAATTTTTGAAGGTTCTTCTTGCATGAACTGTTTCTGCAATGCTTCTGAGAAGTTTCTACCTGACCATGGGCGAATTTTTTTTTCGAGGAAGTCTCTAAGTTTCTCAAATATGATTTGTTTTGTTGTGAACCTTGATTTTCGTTGTGACTTAATAGCAAAGGACCAATATTACCAACGCTTTGACAGTAATTTTTCGCATGGGTTTGAACACGCGTGGGATTGAATACTACCATAAGTATGGACTCCATGTTACCCTCATAAAGGGCCTATACAATACTTATCTCCGGGCCCATTGTATCTCCAAGTGGCCCAACGCCTTCGTTTCTTCAAGGATTTCTAATTTAAATGATACCTACGATATATTAAAACATTTCAACAAAGCTTCTTACCGTATCTACAATACTGCGTTTAAATACTATACTGGGTACTGCGTACGTTTAAAATCCAAACTTTATAGAATACCTTAATTTGAAATTTAAAAAATATTTCAAATGTCTGTCAAAGTCTGCAACATAAATAAAATGTCTGCTAAATGTCTGCATCGTTAAAAAAGTCTGCAATAAAAATGAAAAGTCTGCAAATTTACAGACATGTCTGTAAATATGGCATCCCTGGGCACGAGTGGCAGTATTGTTTACAAATAATGAATCTTTTGATGTTTGGATGTTAGCAAGGAGCTGGCGAGAATTCATTTTGCTTTAGCCAACATCTCTAACATCCAAACACAGAGGCCTGGCAACCCTATCCTTGTTACTAGCGTTTGACAGTATGCAACATATCACGGGCCTTATTTGAATAAGGCCCGTCTGACGTTTGTTCCTACGGGCACGAGTGGCAGTATTGTTTACAAATAATGAATCTTTTGATGTTTGGATGTTAGAGATGTTGGCTAAAGCAAAATGAATTCTCGCCAGCTCCTTGTCCAAACATCAAAAGATTCATTATTTGTAAACAATACTGCCACTCGTGCCCGTAGGAACAAACGTCAGACGGGCCTTATTCAAATAAGGCCCGTGATATGTTGCATACTGTCAAACGCTAGTAACAAGGATAGGGTTGTTAGGCCTGGATGTTAGAGATGTTGGCTAAAGCAAAATGAATTCTCGCCAGCTCCTTGGTTCTGACCAAGGAGCTGGCGAGAATTCATTTTGCTTTAGCCAACATCTCTAACATCCAAACATCAAAGATTCATTATTTGTAAACAATACTGCCACTCGTGCCCGTAGGAACAAACAGTCAGACGGGCCTTATTCAAATAAGGCCCGTGATATGTTGCATACTGTCAAACGCTAGTAACAAGGATAGGGTTGCCAGGCCTCAGCTCAGGACCGAGCTTGGGACGATGTTCTAGTACTGACTGAGCCAAGAAAAAAATCGTTTTTGTATGGGACCTACTGGTCTTAGAGTTAGCATAGACTAACTCTAAGACCAGTAGGTCCCATACAAAAACGATTTTTTTCTTGGCTCAGTCAGTACTAGAACATCGTCCCAAGCTCGGTCCCAAGCTCAATAATGCACCCCTTATAATGAACTCACATGAACACACTCTCAAATACTCTGTCAAAATAACACAGCAAATCAAAACAAAGGCGCAAATATGTATAACAAGGTGCTGGCTTCAAGGTGTAATTCGGACCAAGGGGTTCTACAACAGTGAACCAATTTCAAATCGCTAGTTGCATATTGATTGTTGGTAAAAAGCTTTGTTGAAATGTTTTAAAATATCGTAGGTATCATTTAAAGTAGAAATCCTTGAAGAAACGAAAGCGGGGGGCCACTTGGAGACAGAAAGGGCCCGAAGATAAGTATTGTATAGGCCCTTTCCGAGGTTTACATGGAGTCAGTACTCATGGCAGTGTTCAATCCCACGAGTGTTCAAACCCATGCGAAAAATTACTGTCAAAGCGTTGGTAATATTGGTTCTTTGCTATTAAGTCACAACGAAAATCAATGTTCACAACAATACAAATCATGTTTTAGAAACTTAGAGATTTCCTCGAAAAACAAAATTCTCCTATGGTCAGGTAGAAACTTCTCAGAATTATTGGGAGCAAGCAGTTCATGCAAGAAGAACCTTCAAAATTTCATTACCGAAGTTCAAGATCATGCTTACCAGAATTTCAAGACAGAACTGCCTCAAGCATCAGGAGAGTACTTATCAGAGCTTCAGGAAGAAGTGGAGGGTAGAGGCATAGACTAACTCTAAGACCACCCGAATAAAAATTTACATCAGGCTGATGTCTGATTTCAATGTCTACATCAACATGAAATTCAAATGTACATCTTACGTTGAACATTAGAGATCAGATTGTTTTCGCTGTATTTAGGCAAGGTAACATGATGTTAACATCAGACATTTTCAAACAATTTTTTTCAAATCCAATGTCCCTTTAACGTCATGATTTTGACATTCAAATAAAATGTTTTTCTGATGTTTTAAGATATCAAAGCATATTTATGTTTTCAAATGTATTTGAATAAAACAGCACAGTCAAAGGATTTTTGATGTTTTCAGATGTATTAAAGGTTATGAATAAACATCTTACATATGTTTTCAAGTGTCGATTTTATCCAATAAAAGAGATGATGTATGATGCATTCAGATGTAGAAAAACGTGACGGTGTATCGTTTCCGGATGTTTTCAGTTGTAGATAATACAATAAAACCAAATAATATGAAAGCATCAAAATCACATATTAGGCTAAGGTAAATTTTTATTCGGGTGTTGAGTAAAGTACATAAAGTAAATATGCACCAATATCGCCAAAACATATACGATTCACACTTAATTCTAATCGCATCGGATATTTACCGATATTTTATGAGTACAAAATTTTACATCTATAAGAACATGGATTTCAACGCAACGTGTGATTGTCATGACACAAGATGTATTCTGGCTTATAATGAATACAACATTTTACTTCACAAAGACCTTTGATTCTATTGTAACGTTTCATTCTTATGTTGTAAGAAGTTTTCTAATGCTGTAGACCTGCAGTCTTTTACAGTAGAATGAAGTTTATTTCTAAGGTAACGGCCAATTATAATATCATCAGATGTGTTTAGATGTCTTAGGTACACAACATTTCACACATACATAACGTTTGATTGTCATGTAATTTTAGATTCTAGTTTTATAAGACGTGTTCTGATGTTAAATTTAACATCATCCATACGTTTGTTTTTTAATGTGAACTTTAAATATGTTGTATTTATATGTACTAGGGCGGTACTTTGAACTCTGAATACATTTAGAATACGACAACCCACATTCAAATTTAATGTTTGGAAGATGTCTGCTAATATTTTTTACATCACCATTTCTATTCGGGCAGTAGGTCCCATACAAAAACGATTTTTTTCTTGGCTCAGTCAGTACTAGAACATCGTCCCAAGCTCGGTCTCAAGCTCAATAATGCACCCCTAATAATGAACTCACATGAACGCACTCTCAAATACTCTGTCAAAATAACACAGCAAATCAAAACAAAGGCGCAAATATGTATAACAAGGTGCTGGCTTCAAGGTGTATTTCGGACCAAGGGGTTCTACAACAGTGAACCAATTTCAAATCGCTAGTTGTTGTGACCTTACCGTAGGCGTTGTAATCGTTAATTCCACCTGCACGATCTTCTGCTCCTCACAACTGACGGTTCAGTTGTGCCCCAGTTTCTCCTATTTCCTTGCAGGCACAACGGCGACGATAATGGCTACAACGGCGACGACGACGGTGACGATATCATTCAGGTAAGCAATCAGACAGGTAAGTACACTACTTTTACACTTAAACTACACTTTATTCAGTTCAAACACCTTTATTCTTTTACTACACAAGGTCTACAATACGTTCTTTATTCAACTATTTCATATTAAATATTTATTTCTGGTCGATCTTAATGTTACGAACGTTGGACTTGAACTAACTACAAAAACGATTCCCTTTCTTCATATAGGTTCGTAAACAACATAAAACATAGAAAAAAAAAGGGGCAAGAAATTTTCAGTGTCGAGTGAGGTTTGCATCTCATTTCCTGATTGACGTTTGAGTCGACCTATATCTCATCCCTTCTTCTCATTCTCCTCATTCTCTTTCTCACCTTGCTCACTCAGATTTAGCTGTCAACATAGCCGGTCACCTAAATTTGTTTACACAATTTACAATATTTTCGCACGTGTCTTGGATCGTCGAGAACATAAAACATCAAATATTGGCGGATAAATATCGTAAATCAATTACCAAGCTACATAAACTAACACAAATCTTTACATTTTAGGTGTTGCTGGTTCCGGGTTTTTCTCTGTTGGCTGGTTAATGTTTGTTTGCATCAAATTCCCGTCGAAAGGTAGTGGATAGATTCTCGACACAGAGCGGGTGTACGTTCCTGACGTTGTTTTGACGGTAACGACGCGGACTATTTGATCTTCTCCTGGGTGAACGGATAGGATTCTTGCTAGTGGCCAGGAGGATGGTGATTTTGTGTCGTCTTGTACCAGAACTAGTTGGCCAACGGAGATCTCGACCGGTGCTGAAGACTTTTTCCGCTGACTGTTGAGCTCCGTTAGATACTCTTTCTTCCATCGGATCCAGTGTTGTTGAACGAGCTGCTGCAGTTGCTGGTAATGTTTCAACCGATTTACTGGAACATTCGTGTAATCCGGATCTGGGAGTGCTGCGAACGACGATCCGGTTAAAAAATGACCTGGGGTAAGGACATCCAGTTCGTCGGGATCTTCGGATAACGGCGTAAGCGGACGGGTGTTCATGTTGGCTTCTACTTGAGCGAGGACCGTGGCATAATTTTCGTAGGAGAGCCGTGCATTTCCGAGGGTCTTCGATAGTGACGTCTTTGCAGTTTTAACAGCGGCTTCCCATAAACCACCAAAGTTAGGCGACCTTGGAGGTATGAAAGTCCACTTGATACCCTTCTTGCTACATTCGTCGATGATTTTCTGCTGTTGGTGGGGGTCGTTGAAGGTGGTGTACATAGCTGCTAGCGCGTTGTTTGCTCTTGAAAATTGGTCCCATTGTCAGAGTGCATCTCAACAGGCAGGCCGCGACGAGCAATAAAGCGGCGTAAGGCAGCAATGAACGCTTCTGTGGAGAGATCGCATACCAACTCCAAATGGACTGCTTTCGTGACGAAGCAGATAAATACGGCGATGAAGGCTTTCTGTGGTGCGGCACGACGATGGATTGGTTTCATACAGACGGGGCCACAATAGTCTACACCAGTGATTGAGAATGGTCTGCTGGGTGCAGTACGGGTCTTCGGAAGTTGGCCGATGGGTTGGGCAATAGGGACAGGGCGGTGCCGGAAACAGTTGTGACACTTGCGACACACTGCATTGACGAGATCTTTGCCACGTAGAGGCCAGAATTCTTGCCGCATAGAAGCCAGTGTCATTCGGGGACCAGAATGCAATGAGAGGGTATGGAAATGCTCTGCAATCAACCTAGTGAACGGATGCTTGCTGGGGAGGATCATAGGGTGCTTTGTTTGGTAGTCTTCTTGAGTCAGTTGGAGCCGGCCACCAACACGAAGGATGCCCTTTTGTCGATTCCGAGACGCAGATTTCGCAAAGTGGACTTCGTCGAGATGGGTTGGTTCTTTTTCAACGCCTTGATTTCTTCAGAGAAAGCTTGATACTGCACATTCTTGACTAGTGTTTCCTTGGCAGACTGCAACTCCGATACCGAGAGGAAAGGCTCTTGTTGATTCGTTTTCGAGCGACAACGGTGGATAAAGCGAAGCATATACGCTGTTACCCGGACTAGTTTCCAAAAGGACGAATAGCGCTCGTACAGGGAAACTTCTGGGGTGGTTAGTGTTCGCCGTTAGCACATTCGATCTTTCTCTAACACGTCATCAGATACTGGTTCCAAATTTTGTTGTTTCGGCCAGTCTTCTTCGAGGTTGAGAGCCATGCTGGGCCAGAACGCCAAGCAGGATTTGCGACGAAGTCTTGAGGGAGCATGCCACGAGAGACGTAGTCAGCGGGATTGTCCACTCCCTTCACGTGATACCAACGGTGCCCATGTGTCAGTTGCTGAATTTCGGAGGTGCGATTGCCGATGAACGTTTGCCAGGTGTTTCGTGGTGCTCGTATCCAGTGAAGAGTTACTGTTGAGTCTGACCAGAGCCAGCAAGGAACTCCCTCCATACCCAGCGCTGCCGAGATCCGAGCGTAGAGTTTTGCTCCCAAGAGTGCAGCACAGAGCTCCAATCGCGGCAAGCTGACGCGCTTGAGTGGTGCCACGCGAGATTTCGATGAGATGAGCTCAATTTTAGTTAAACCGTCCTTGCTGGTGGATCGAGCATAAATACAAGCACCGTATCCAACCTCAGAAGCATCACAGAACACGTGAAACTGGATTTCAATGGGATCGGGCACAAAAAGGTATCGAGGAGTCTTGAATGATTGCAGTGAAGGCAACTGCTCGTAGAATTCCTGCCATTTGACGCAAATATCTTCCGGAACTGGATCGTCCCAATCGACTGTGGTCAACCAGAGATGTTGCATCCGAATTTTTGCCCAAGCTACCACTGGAGAGATCAGACCAAGAGGGTCGAATAGTTGTGCAATCGCAGAAAATATCTTGCGTTTGGTCCATTGCTCGTCGATCTTCAGTTCCCGCACCTCAATTCCGAACTGGTCTGGTTCCATCTCCCAATTGACTCCAAGAGTTTTGATTTTTCGTTCCGGATCGAAATGCAATGTCGATGGCTGCCTGTTCGTTTCATTTGATTGATCGTCTAAAACTTCTGGTCGGTTTGAATTCCATTTCCGTAGTGGTAGTCCACCTTCAGCCATGAGAGCTTGAACATCTTTTCGAAGTTGCCGAGCTTGTTCCAACCGAATCTCGCACCAGAGATGAAGTCGTCCATATAGAAGTCTCCCGATACCTTTGAAGCGGCGAGTTCGTATCGGTGGCCAACGTCTTCTGCCAGTTTCTGCAGCACTCGAGTAGCCAGGAAGGATGACGGAGTGAGGCCGTAAGTTACTGTTTGCAGTTCGTAGATTTGATGGGTCCAGAAGAATCGAAACGCCAGACGATTCTTTGGAGAGGAGTGTCGCTTGGATGAACACGGATTTGCCTGTACATTTTTTTCAACATCGGCTACCAGCGCGATGAAATGCTTCCGAAATCGTACCATAATATCCAGCAGTTCGTCTTGTATGACCGGCCCCGTGAGTAGCACGTCATTCAGCGAGTGGTTTGTGGATGTTTTCGTCGAACCATCGAAAACTACACGCAGCTTCGTGGTAGTGCTTGATTCCTTGAAGACAGGATGATGTGGAAGATAATAAACAGTGCGTTTCTCTCCCTCGATGTCGTCAGCCGTGCCAATGAGCTTCATGTGTCCCAAATCCAAGTATTCCTGCATGAACTCGCTGTAGCGCCTTCGAAGGTCTGCATCCCGCCCGAACCGCCTTTCCAATTGTTGCAATCGCCGCATTGCTGTATTTTTGGAATCACCAATCAGTCCATCGAACCCGATTCGCTTCGGATATTGAACCACGTATCTTCCTGTTTCATCCCGGGAAACCGTTTGTTGAAAATGAGATTCGCAATCTACTTCTTCTTGTGACCTTGGTTTCCTTTCTGTTAGCTCCTCGATATTCCAAAATCTTTCGATGCTTTTGTCTAACACTTCAGTCACCGCGAGGTGGCAACTAACCTCGATTCAGTACCGTTCCATTCCGATTCACCTGCGGCTACCCATCCGAACACCGTATTGACGAACACTGGCAGTGTGCCGTCGAATTTCCGTATCTGTAGCCGGCCACCGTCGAGAAGGTGGAAGTCGTAGAAGAACTGGGAGCCTAGGACAATGTCAATCGTACCGGAGAGGAAGAATTCTGGATCTGCGAGTTGCATTTCCGACGGAGGCTTCCAGTTTGCCAACGGGAGAGAAGTACATGGCTGATCATCGGTGATCTGCCCCATTACCAAGAAGTTCATGGGCATTGCGAAGTCCATAATACGGGAACTGATCATTGTCGATACTTCGTAAGCAATTTGTCTCCGTGATCGTCCTATTCCATTGATTTCAACCTTCGTATCACTGCGTGGTAAGTTTAGTAGTTGACAGAGACGTTCTGTCATTAGGTTGGCCTGCGATCCTGAATCCAAAATCGCCCTTGCGAGATGAGTTCTTCCCATTTGTCCTTGACCTTCAATACGACCGTCAGCAAAAAGACATGCGAATTATGATCTCCTGTCACCACGTTGGAACAAATACTTGGGACTGAACTAGAAAGAGAATTACCAGAGTCCAGTGCACCACCAGGAACGGGGCGGTGTCAGGAAGAAGAGCCAAGTCAGATGTAGCAATGGAAGAGGAACCAGAACCAGGGAAACCGGGATGTAGAAGAGTGTGATGCTTTTTGGAGCAAGTTCTGCAACGAAACTTGGAGGGACAATCGCGCGCCAAGTGATTTCGCCCAAGCAATTGCTGCAAAGCCGTTTGGAATTTGTATACTGCAGCCGTTCGTCCACAGGCAGTCCGTTGAATGTTGGACATCGCGAAATGTAGTGTTGTTCGTTGCAAACCATGCAATTGGGAATGAACCCTTCAGACGCCGCGTTGACCGAAACCTTCACCGCATGAGATTTGAAAGTATTAGTGGATGATAGGGCACTTGAAGTCGCTAATTGTTGGTCCACCGAAACCGCATCCAACACCCGAGTCTGCTTCTTCAGAAACTCGATCAGAACAGTAAAGGAAGGCTCTTCTACGCCTGATGCATGCTCCTCCCAATGCTTTTGGCTGACGTCATCAAGCTTCGATACCACCAGGTGTGTTAACATCGCTCCCCATCCACACGTCCGTTCTCCTAGCTGGTCCAAAATTTTTGTGTTCCGTTCGAAGCAATCGATGAGTTCGTGGATACCAGTCGCCGACTCCTTTCGTATCTTGGGGTACTCGAACAGCGCGTTTAGATGCCGCTTCATCAGAAGATATTTATTCGAAAACCACGCTACCAACCCGTCCCAAGCAACCCTGTAATTTGCATCGCTCATAGGAAAAGAATCGACCAGTTTAAGAGCATCACCCTTCAAAGAGGCCCGAAGATAGTGAAACTTCTGAATATTGCTAAGTTCAGGAGAAGAATCAATTAGGGCCTTGAAAGTGTCATGGAACGCAAGCCATTTTTCGTACTGGCCATCAAATTCTGGCAGATTGATTTGCTGAAGACGTACATACGTGTGTACATTTGTTGTATCACCTGCTAAAGCAGGGAGAGAAACGTTCTGGCTATTGGCATGTGATATTTCCCGTGGCAACTTGGCTTCCAACCCTGCCCTTACCTCAAAATACTTCTCCTCGAACTCTGCTCTCACTTGTCGATGTTGCTCGTTTTGCTCCTGATATTCGTCGGCACTCTCAATCTCGGTTTGGATCTCCTCGAAATCATCCCATTTCGCTTCGAGTTTTTCCAAACGGACCTTGATCTGGAATTCGTTTGGTGCTTCTGTGTTCTGCATGAACGCCTCTGTGCGGTTAAGAAAGTCGACGATGCTGTCTCGAATGTGAATCTTCGGCTTGAGTTTCTTTCCTCCCATGATGTCAAGCTAATCGTTGATCGCAGCAGTAATTCAGATGGACAAGTAAGTAGGTGGACACTGCAAGACACAAAGCGAAGCACCTCTTGCGGAAGAAATATAGTGGGTTGGACAGGTACTCACCATGTGAACCTGTCAAACAGGCCTTGTATTTCTATAATTTCTCCGCAAACAGCAAATATGACCTTAATCTCCCGTAGCAAAAACACCAACGACACACCAACGAGTCCAAGCGACCATGCAAGGCGAAGGTTCTGCAAATAATATACACCAGCAAAGCACCTTTCACACTATACGGTGGGTTGTCGGACAGGTACTCACCTTGTGAGCCTGTTCAACAGGCCTTGTATAGTAATTTAATCTGGAAACTGCTCTCTACTCAATCCAAAGAAGACTCACTCGTAGTAAGGACTAGGGTAATGCAGGGCTCAGCACTCAAATGAATCAATACGAACCAATTTCAAAGGCTTTATTCGACGCACAAAAATTCTGCTTCGGTCCGTTACTCCAGGAACACCAATTGACTCGACAGATGAACTTCGTACCACGCCTTCCCTCGTCAGGGAGTGATAGACCACCAAGTCCAGAAGCGTAGAAGTGTAGCAGCAGTACCGAGAAATGGGACAAAAATTCGACCAGGTAGGGATGAAAGTAGAAAATTGAATGTTGGACAGTTACTCACCTTGTGAGCCTGTCAATCAGGCCTTGTACTTTCAATTCCAACTGGCTTTTAATTACTTCCAATGGCGCCAACCTCCAACCCAATAATTGAAGCGTGATGGCTGCTTACAATTAATCTCGAACAATCGTGGTAATTATGGCGACACCAATTGTAGTCACGATTCCTCTAGTATGGCGCGGGTCCCTTTGTCACTGATTGCGAATGATGGCCGCACCTGTGCGCCGTCGCTTCCTAGAAACGCAATCCTGGTCACGGCACCAATGTTGTGACCTTACCGTAGGCGTTGTAATCGTTAATTCCACCTGCACGATCTTCTGCTCCTCACAACTGACGGTTCAGTTGTGCCCCAGTTTCTCCTATTTTCTTGCAGGCACAACGGCGACGATAATGGCTACAACGGCGACGACGACGGTGACGATATCATTCAGGTAAGCAATCAGACAGGTAAGTACACTACTTTTACACTTAAACTACACTTTATTCAGTTCAAACACCTTTATTCTTTTACTACACAAGGTCTACAATACGTTCTTTATTCAACTATTTCATATTAAATATTTATTTCTGGTCGATCTTAATGTTACGAACGTTGGACTTGAACTAACTACAAAAACGATTCCCTTTCTTCATATAGGTTCGTAAACAACATAAAACATAGAAAAAAAAAGAGACAAGAAATTTTCAGTGTCGAGTGAGGTTTGCATCTCATTTCCTGATTGACGTTTGAGTCGACCTATATCTCATCCCTTCTTCTCATTCTCCTCATTCTCTTTCTCACCTTGCTCACTCAGATTTAGCTGTCAACACTAGTTGCATATTGATTGTTGGTATGTACCTCTTCTTCAATTACAAAAAATAAATTGAGCAAATGCTTTTGTATAGCTCATCCGAACGTACCAACTCCATTAGATGAGAAACTCCGAAGTTGGGGGTGGAGAGAATATAGTATGCCCCCTCCCTTTAACAACTGGGCATATGAGATAGAGGAAATGTTTTTAAATAACATATCTAAATAAACCAACTCGACAAGATACGAAACACTAAAGTTATTTCAGTTTGAAACAGTATTTCCATTACTATGAATTGAGGGAGAGGGGGCAGGTTGGCATGGTGGGAGGGCATCTCCAAATACACCCATAAAGTTGTACAAATGTTTATGAGTAGTTCATCTGAACATTCCAAATCGATAAGACAAGAAACGCCAAAGTTATTGGTGGATTGAAATCTGGCTTCCATTGATACACCGGCAGTGTTGGCAGAACAAATCATTTTTAGCAATTAATTCGAACCAACGATCTTTGAACACCTATAACTTTTTTAAGGAACGTTTTAGCGTAGTACTTCTTTCGACAAAGTTGTTAGGCACATCCTGGACTATACTTTTAACTGATTAGTTAAAGGTTTCATGCTAAACTGAGGTCTCTAGTAATGAAAATTCAAAAAGTATGTTTTCCCATACTTATTTCCATACAAATTTCAAACGCAATGCGGGAAGCAGGCTACAACCAATCGTCCCCAAATTTTACACGGTTGTTTGGGACCGCAAATGGATCCAAAAAGAGCTGTTCTGAAAAATGATCATGTTGAGCCACCCTAGTAACCATAGGCTACAGCTGCAACAGTCTATCAACAATCAATATGCAACTAGCGATTTGAAATTGGTTCACTGTTGTAGAACCCTTGGTCTGAATTACACCTTGCAGCCAGCACCTTGTTATACATATTTGCGCCTTTGTTTTGATTTGCTGTGTTATTTTGACAGAATATTTGAGAGTGTGTTCATGTGAGTTCATTATAAGGGGTGCATTATTGAGCTTGGGACCGAGCTTGGGACGATGTTCTAGTACTGACTGAGCCAAGAAAAAAAATCGTTTTTGCATGGGACCTACTGGTCTTAGAGTTAGTCCAACAATCAATATGTTACTAGCGATTTGAAATTGGTTCACTGTTGTAGAACCCCTTGGTCCGAATTACACCTTGAAGCCAGCACCTTGTTATACATATTTGCGCCTTTGTTTTGATTTGCTGTGTTATTTTGACAGAGTATTTGAGAGTGTGTTCATGTGAGTTCATTATAAGGAGTGCATTATCAACAATCAATATGTAACAAGCGATTTGAAATTGGTTCACTGTTGTAGAACCCCTTGGTCCGAATTACACCTTGAAGCCAGCACCTTTGTTATACATATTTGCGCCTTTGTTTTGATTTGCTGTGTTATTTTGACAGAGTAATTTGAGAGTGTGTTCATGTGAGTTCATTATAAGGGGTGCATTATTGAGCTTGGGACCGAGCTTGGGACGATGTTCTAGTACCCGAATAAAAATTTACATCAGGCTGATGTCTGATTTCAATGTCTACATCAACATGAAATTCAAATGTACATCTTACGTTGAACATTAGAGATCAGATTGTTTTCGGCTGTATTTAGGCAAGGTAACATGATGTTAACATCAGACATTTTCAAACAATTTTTTTCAAATCCAATGTCCCTTTAACGTCATGATTTTGACATTCAAATAAAATGTTTTTCTGATGTTTTAAGATATCAAAGCATATTTATGTTTTCAAATGTATTTGAATAAAACAGCACAGTCGTATGATTTTTGATGTTTTCAGATGTATTAAGGTCATAATAAACATCTTCACATATGTTTTCGTGTCGATTTTATCCAATAAAGAGATGATGCATGATGCATTCAGATGCAGAAAAACGTGACGTGTATCGTTTCCGGATGTTTTCAGTTGTAGATAATAACATTAAACCAAATAATCTGAAAGCATCAAAATCACATATTAGGCTAAGGCAAATTTTTATTCGGCGTTGAGTAAAGTACATAAAGTAATATGCACCAATATCGCTAAAGCATACGATCTACACTTAATTCTAATCGCATCGGATATTTACCGACATTTTATGAGTACAAAATTTTACATCTATAAGAATACGGATTTCAACGCAACGTGTGATTGTCATGACACAAGATGTATTCTGGCTTCATTATGAATACAACATTTTACTTCACAAAGACCTTTGATTCTATTGTAACGTTTCATTCTTATGTTGAAAGAAGTTCTCTAATGCTGCAGACCTGCAGTCTTTTACAGTAGAATGAAGTTCATTTTCAAGGATAACGGCTACTTATAATACCATCAGATGCTGTTTAGATGTCTTAGGTAACAACAACATTTCGCCACATACATAACGTTTGATTGTCATGTAATTTTAGATTCTAGTTTTTATAAGACGTTCTGATGTTAAATTTAACATCATCCATACGTTTTGTTTTTGGTCGTGAAGTTTAAATATGTTGTATTTATATGCGTACTAGGGCGTTACTTTGAACTCTGAATACGTTTAGAATACGACAACCCACATTCAAATTTAATGTTTGGAAGATGTCTGCTAATATTTTTTACATCACCATTTCTATTCGGGTACTGACTGAGCCAAGAAAAAAATCGTTTTTGTATGGGACCTACTGGTCTTAGAGTTAGTCTATGGCATTATTGAGCTTGGGACCGAGCTTGGGACGATGTTCTAGTACTGACTGAGCCAAGAAAAAAATCGTTTTTGTATGGGACCTACTGGTCTTAGAGTTAGTCTATGGTTAGTCTATGAGTCTATTGTCCGTCGATCGACCACTTATCGAGGAGAACAATATCGTCTGGGTTTCCTGACCGTTGAGCAGCAGCAGAGTTGTCCAGTGGTGTGTTTAGGGGGTGAGGAGCCCAAACAGATTGAATTATACTTTTTTCTCCGTGTATACGGGTGGAGAAGAAGTGGTTACCCCGGTTACCCAAGTAAAGGCTGGTTTACAGTTCGGAAAAAGCATCAAGGGATCTGGACACGGGATTCCGCTCGGGATTTGGCACGGGAAATTTTCCAGATGACGTTTCTCCACATTTCTCCACACTAAGTGACAAGCAAAGGTTGCGTCTCAGATTTTGCGTATTGTTTACGTTCTTGTAAGTTTTTTCCTGCAGGAAGCATTGAAAAATGAAAAATTTTGAAGACCGCACCGGAGTTCTCACAAATCTTTTGGAGTTTTGCTTCATCAAAATAAATGATAGAAATTTACGAATTATTAAATATAAGTATATTTTAACGATGTTGTCGATTCCCTTAAAGCATCCCTTTACTTCCGGCACTCCTGGACACTGATGGATTTATTCAGGGACGATATATTCAATAGTACAACTTATTTGTTAGCAAATAGCATCTTAAATGTTTTGTTGTACCAAATAACAAGCAAGGATGTTTTAAAATTTCTTGGCCAAGAGCAACTTTAATGTCAATCTCCTTATTCCGTTTTCAACGAACTCTATATTTTCTTCGTCCAATATTTCACCCTGGGTTGGCTGTTCATCAATTTTACCATAACTGACAAACCTATCAAAGTCTTCGAGCAAATCAAAATCGAAAAAAAAAATCTTTCCGAACTCGGCTCTCTTTCTGACATTTTAACATTTTTCCCCTGTTCGAGTTCAAACTCTAAAAATCCGCCCGGAAACAAATCTGAATGATTTGTTCCCGCCAAAGAAGAAGTGTGTAGAGATGAATTTTATTTCCCGGAGTAAATCCCGCGAATGGGTTTACACTTCAGGAAAACTATAATTTTTGTGTAGACTTAATTCCCGCCACGGGAATTCAAATCCCGGGCTCCATTTAAAACACACATGCGCCCAAATCCCGTGACGCGTTTCCCGAACTGTAAACCAGCCTTAACCCGACGATAGCGATAGATTCCGATGCTAAATCATCAACAAACGATTTTTTCAGCTGGCGAAATGGAAGAAGACGAAGCACTTATTTTCGATTTCTACATAGAGGCTCACGAACGTGAATTTAAAGCGCAAAAGAAGGATAAACTCCTGAACATTCTTCACGTCCAAGCGAACGACAAGGGCCAATTCGAGCAACAGTTGTGTATGGAGTATAGCTCGTTTCTCAGGCGAGAAATTTTGTATCAACGTGCCGAACAAGGATGTGAAGAGCGAGTGGAATGGAGTCCCGTAACGAAACCCTCTTGGGAGGACAGAGAAAAGCTTTTCCTGCTACAGCACAAACGGAGTATCGTGCGACTTTAGGATCTAAGTGATGACTTTTTACATAGTTTGAACGGGCTCACGGTCAAAATGTCCGTCCAAGTTTATTCCGATTCACTAATCAGTGCAAAAGACTATGACCGGGCAAAGAGATGTTGGCGCTAGGAAAACGCGCCGGAGGATTGAAAGACAGATCCGGTGCAGATGCTAATCAAAGCCTGATGAAATTAGAGTCAAAACTTAAGTCAGAAACTAAAATCGATTTGTGAAGCCTTTCAGTTTTGTGGGCAAATCATACTCAAAGCTCTCCTGCACATCTGAGAGATGAGTTAGTCACAGGACTGAAGCGGCTGTCATCCACGAACAACAATCGTGAAGCCGAAAATTTGGTGTTGCGTGTGGTGCTAATTTGACAACTCGGATTTCTTGAAGGCTGCAGGCAAACACAATATACGCGGTGGAAGCGTTGGCATAATTTTTCGTTAATTTGATTCGAGAGAAAGTCTTCCGTGTTGTACTTAGTGCAGTGATCAGTCACAAACGATAGTATTTTTTCATTGTTGATCAGCCAGGTATACGCAATGTTTTATCTACATTACCGATACTAGTAGGTTGATAGTAGAAATATTGGCAAGAAATTATAATCCACTGTGAACCGAGCTTAAAATGTTCAAATTGTCACTAGCGCCACACCAAAAGTAGCAGGCTTCAAGAACTAACGCCTGGCTTCCAGTCCTCTGGAGTTAGTAAGGTATCGCCCAGGGGATCGGTAACTCCTATCTCCGTTACTATCAGCGCCTGACAGCATGCAACATATCACGGCCTTATTCTGAATAAGGCCCGTCTGACGTTTGCTTCCTACGGGCACGGTGAGTGGCAGTATTGTTTGCCAGTCAACGAATCTTTGATGCCTGGACGTTAGAGATGTTGGCTAAAGCAAATGAATTCTCGCCAGCTCCTTGGTTTGGATAGCTATCAGTTTTAGCCAAGGAGCTGGCGAGAATTCATTTTGCTTTAGCCAACATCTCTAACATCCAAACATCAAAAGATTCATTATTTGTAAACAATACTGCCACTCGTGCCCGTAGGAACAACGTCAGACGGGCCTTATTCAAATAAGGCCCGTGATATGTTGCATACTGTCAAACGCTAGCAACAAGGATAGGTTGCCAGGCCCCCGGTTTTAGCCGTATCGCCACCAGAGCATTTGAAAACCCAAGGAGCTGTCGTTGGCCCTGGAAAACCTGTTTATTGAAGCCGAGCAAACCGGTGCGCAGGCTGTACTTTCGGATTCGATTGAGGATGCAACGATTGCTGAGACTATTACTGTTAATTTTGAGATCGAGATAGCGGAAATCGAGGCAGCTTTCGAGAAGGTGGAATCCAGTGTAGCTGAGCTGCGAACAAAAATTGTCCAATTTAAAGCTTGCAGACGGAGCAACAAATCTTTGATTTCAGCGTTCAAGCGCTCGCTTAAAGTAACCGAAGGAGATGATTCCAAATTATATGCTGAGAAGGTTATGGATTGTCCTGACATCGATCATATATGATAATTTTTTAATGCAACATGTAGTTGGATTCCTCAATTGGCTCGCTCGGTGAGCAGCCGATTTGTAAATTTGACAACCCGACACAACCGAGCCGAGCATGCAAAACAAGTTGAAACGTTAAAACAACATATTCATTTAGAAGACTTTCATTTCAATTTGAGTGTTTCCGATTTGTTTCTAAAGTGTTATTTGCTAATTTCACTAATTTCACGTTTATTGTGATATGTTGTGAAAAAAATGCATCAAAACCCCATGGAAGTGAAATGTACTGTCAAATGACAGTTCCGAAGAAAGAGATGAACTAAGTCTCACTCGCCTTCTTTGTGTAGGCATCGAGTTAGAGGTTTCGAGATAATATCATTGGTTGCTGCCGGCAGTTCAATTTCGGCTATCATCTCTTAAACATTACCGTTTTGAAAGCTAATCCGAAATATCCTTAGATACCTAAAACACAACAGGAAGGAATTGGACGCAACAAGACAACGAAGTGCTTTGCAGGGCTTGGCTGGATGTTTTCCAAGGTCCAATCTTTGGGACAAACCAGAACGTTGAAAACCTGTACGGAAGAGTATTCAAACTATCCACTGCACCAAATGTTTAGCGAAACAAAACCGATGCGAGAATAAAATTGAGTCTTATTGTATTACCTTTTTATGAACAACCGGTGCGAAAGTGGGTGGCTAAATCAAAATAGGAACGCTTTCAGTCATCAAAATATTACCCAGAACCCCGCGGTGGGAATGGTCTAACAATATAAATTCATGTACCTCTTTATACCAAATGGAAGACGGTTTCTTTTCAAAATTGACGATTCCGAATAGGCAGTACAAAGAGGTTCAGAGGAGAAGAACTGAAAAAGTCGTAGAAAATATTCATTTCAATGTATTCGGAATAATACAGATTTATTTTCTTATTCTGTACGAGCACAAATGATCAAGGTGCGAATAGAAAAATATATAAGAAAAGAACGGTTAGCTGTTCCTTACAGCAGAAGAAAAAAATCATTTAATCTAATTGAGTTAGGGCGTCAAAATCAGTGTACTTTTGTAAAACAAAATAAACGTAATAAACATACTATAAGTTAGTAATTTCCATCCAAATCCAGAATTGCAATTCCTTTTCCTTGACATTTACAATATCCACCCTCTTCGTCAAAAACACGCAATTAAACAAGTGGAATTAAACGGAACTTACTCATCCTCCTCTAACGTCCAACCTAATGTACAGCTATCTAATAATAACGTGATCCGATTTCGCAGCATTTGCCCGTTCGCTGGTTCGTCCCCTACCAACTTTGCCGTACGATTGGTTCCACCTTCCTTTCTACGATGTGCCTGAAATCCTCAGGCAGTCGCATGTGAAAGTTTCTGGAACTGAACACATTATTGCGACGATCGGTGTTAGAGCCTTCAACTGCCTCAACGGGCGGTTGCCGTTCGTTTGTTCGAATAGGAAACCGGGTCACTTCTCCGCCACCGCCTTCTTCGCATTCAACCGTGACTAACTCCGCTCTGAAGTGGTTCGTCACTGTCACCGGTTCCTTCGCGTCACCCGGCTGAAGCTGGACGGTGCATTTTGTGAGGATGATGGACTAGAATTTGACCCATTGAGATTATCTCAATTTTATTAGAATTATGTAACATGAACATACCTTCAGAGAACTCACATCTCCTAAGTCCGCCAAATCCAGCTTGAGACGATGTGCATGGAAGTACTCAAGATGGGGAAAGGCAGTCAGGAGAAAAGCTCCGTCTACTACGGATTTATCGATGCCCGCAAGCGTCAGTCTACGTAGATTAGCAAACAGTTTTAGATATTCTTTGATTGAGAAATATTCGTCGCATTTGTCCGACAATCGGAGAAACAATTCCGTCACATTCGGCGGAGGCATTGCCAATTCTTTGCTCAATGAGTCTAGCTCCAAAACCATGGTAGAAATTTGCTCCTTGTGTGGCAGAATCAGCTGACAGTAATCCGATTGGCGTGCTATGAATGTGCTCAGCAGTGGGGCAACCAAGGGAACGTTTCCCAGAATCAAACCGATGCACATCTCTTCCAGTTTAAGATACCGAAGTTTCGGGAAAACAGCTCGATCGTTACGTGCGAACGAATGGTAGATTCCCCTGAACGTGAACTTTTCCAATACTGGCGATAAGGTTTGTGAAACCTGAAAAGACAGCAGACCTTCCATAGGCTCATCGATGGTCAACTCCCGTAGATTGCAGCATTTGTGGCAAATCTTCTTGATCACGTTACTATGGCACATAACAAAAGACAGGACCTTCAAATTCTGCAGAAACGTCTCGCACGCCTTCACTCGCTTTGGATTGACCTCGAACAGACCTTCAATTTCAACGTTCTGGAGTTTGGGAAATGTTTTGAGCTCCAAACTGGGCAGGAATAGTTCGCAGACTCCTTTCAAACTCGAACGACGGTACAGAGGATTCCGCACCAGTTTACTATTCATTCGGACCTTCAACTGGGTCAGCTCAGGAGCAATCATGGCAAATGCATACCACTCGTCAAAGAATATGTTCGATTCACGATCATCCCAACTTCCGGGATCGTCATCCGATTTTTCAATCTCCAGCCAGGTCAGCTTCTGTAACTTCGGCAGTGAAAGTTCACAAAATGCATCATCCGTCGACCTTGCGTTATAGGGAGACCCCAGTTCCACATGCAGTTCCAGCAACTCTTCCAACCATGTCCGACGATCTTCAAAGAACTGAGCCAACGTCCTGTCCGGTATTCCTCTGATGAACAACCTTTGGATCGGAAATCGCTCTTGACAAATATCCAACAGATCACGCAGGGCGGCCATATTCTGGTCACTTTCACCCGCACCCCATTCCACTCGTACGCAACTATATCGTCGCGTGGACTTCTCCAAAACTGCCTTGTCGGGCATCAGGGTTCTGCCGTACTGGCCATACTGCCGGGTGCCATACGAAACCCTCAAGCAGGTTCGTCTGAGCAGCAAAGCTTCCACTGCATTATTCCACCGGTGACAGACCAGCCCCACCGTAAATTGATCCTGCCTATCGCAATAGCCGAAAATGTGCTCCAGAAGTTCAGTGGGTAGAATATTAAAGGACATTCTCCGTATGATTTTATCAGCAAACAACACAAACAAAACAAAAAAAAAACCAACGTAAACAAATTCCGAACTTTACTTTTGCGAACTTCACGATGCAAGCGTTGTCTGAGTTCACCCGCGGCTCACGAATGAACATTGCATTTTGAGCTGTCATTTGGAGTGCATTTTTTGCAATATTTTGACATGAAATTTGCCGACGACAGTCATTGATCATCATCCGAACGGATTTGGTTGCGGCTCGGCTATCATACACACATGTACACGGCCGCCGATTCAGGGAGCACATAAGTAAAATACCTTAAAGTTCACCGCATTAGTGCTTTCTCTTTGTGAAGAAAAACTTCGCTTCAATTCGTTTGAAATAATCTGGAAAAAGTTGCAGCGGAATCGGTACGTAGAAAGAAAAAAAAAAGTTCATCCATGACCGTGAAAATATTGATTATCGGCACATGCCGACATCGTCATTATCCTTTCCAGAACTGACCACCTCCCAGTCCGCACACTTCTAGATCCAGCGCCGGCAATCGACACCATCATAAACGACGACGACGACGACCCAAGGCTGGTGAGTGTCTGCGTGTGAACCGAACCTCATCATCTCGGCTGCAGCCGATAAACAATTTAAAAATAATAAACAGCAAGTCAGGCGTCAACATTACGTCCTCAAACCGGAAACTGTCCGACCTGGTGATGGCAAAACGGGCCGCCGGTTTTCTCATATTCCGCCGGCTGCGGGAACGGATCGAGTACCTGATGCTGCAGGCGTCCTACGGGCAGCACCACTGGTCTCCACCCAAGGGACACGTCGACCCCGGTGAGGACGACTTCAAGACGGCCCTGCGGGAGACGATGGAGGAGTCCGGGTAAGTTTGGTACTCGTTGGTTTTGGTGCTGGAGTATAATTTGAAACTGCTCAGTGTGTTTTGGTTGATTAGAAGAAATCTTTTCGGCATAGAGGGCCATGTACAAGGTGACAAGTGAGTAAACAATAGTAAGCGGACAATGGGGAATAATGAGCACCCTAATCAAATTAAGTATTAAGCTGATATCACACTGTTTGACAAAACGTCGTACATTTGACTCATTTTTTCAAATTTATTTAAATAAATTTGACCAAAATATGGTAATAGATTGGTAAGTGTTTGTACCTGGGAATTGGCAACACACTTAGAAATAAACACCGAACTCGGTTCAATTTTCTACCAAACCAGATCGGTTATTGATAGAAACGTCTACTCAAGTTAGAGTGCAAGTAACGAATGAAAGTTTATTTGAAAATCAAAGCTTACTATAATCAGTATTCAGATGCAACGCTTACTATAATCTAACATCCCCCCTTAAGCCTTATAATCTAACATCCCCCCTTGGAATCGGTTTCGTGAAAATATCTGCTGCCTGGAGATTTGATGGAACATGACTCAGGGAGATGGTCTTGGTTTCAATTTGTTCTCGTACATAATGGTGCCTTATATCGATGTGCTTACTTCTGGAAGAGTAGCCTACATCTTTCTTTGCCAGACAGGAATATTTTCCACCATGCCGCTCCCAGGGTGGCAGATGCTCAACTTCGTTGCTTCCCGTTGATCCTCATCACCCCCCGCTTGAAATTTCTGTACCTGCGCGTGTTGTTTGTGACGAACGCGTTGAAAGACAATTGGAGCGACCGCTGAACTTTCGTATGATTAATTTTGTTGCGCTCTCGGATTACTTGGAAACCGTTGACTGGAATGCAATAACTGCTAGCAATAATATTGCTGAGGTGTCGGGAACGTTCTGTTCCGTTTTGAACGATTGGTTTGTTTATAACGTCCCAAGAATTAAGCCACCAGTTTCACCCGCATGGAGTAATTTCGATTTACGGGATTTAAAACGTTTGCGTAACAGTTGCCAACGGAAATTACGACGTCGTCGATCGTTAGCAACAAAAGAAATTTTCAACAAGCCAGCAATGCGTACCGATTTTTGAATGCCACGCTATATAAATCTTACGTTTTGCGTGTGCAAATGAGTCTGAGAATTGAACCTTGTAGTTTTTGGAAGTTTGTTAATGATGTAGAAGGAGATGTTCGCTCATCACCATGAGGCACCAAGAGTGAACAACAATGTTTTTGGCTAGAATGAAAGATATGAAGAGAAAGTTTTGATAGTTCCGCTAGTGTGCGGCAGGCTTGGAAACATAGCAGATGTTTTAGGAAAATTGAGCGAAAAGGGCATGTGTACAGTGGTACTCGAACCAACGACATTTTTGCTTAACATCCACTGCGGGTAGGTTAAAGCACGGACTAAATCCGCCACTTCAACAGGCAAAAAATGTCCGGCTGGAAGACGCTCATGTACCACTGTGGCTTGTATAGTTATTCTAGCGATCTATTGTCTATTGATCACTAAAGTTTTTCTCGTCGGTGCGAATCAAAACAAACCCAAAAAAGGAGAGAGTTCCTTCCATGCGCATCAGTAAACAGAGTGCACACAATAGATCGCTAGAATAACTATACAAGCCACAGTGGTACATGAGCGTCTTCCAACCGGACATTTTTTGCCTGTTGAAGTGGCGGATTTAGTCCGTGCTTTAACCTACCCCGCAGTGGGATGTTAGGCAAAAATGTCGTTGGTTCGAGTACCACTGTACACATGCCCTTTTTGCTCAATTTTCCTAAAACATCTGCTATGTTTCCAAGCCTGCCGCACACTAGCGGAACTATCAAAACTTTCTCTTCATATCTTTCATTCTAGCCAAAAACATTGTTGTTCACTCTTGGTGCCTCATGGTGATGAGCGAACATCTCCTTCTACATCATAATAGTTACTCCTCGCACGGAGAATATATAACATAACAATTAATGTAGTTTGTTAATGCCAAACGAAAAAGTGCAACTATTCCAACCAACGTTTGTTTGAACGACACGACTGCAGCGTCTGCAACAGAGTCCAGTCAGTTGTTTGCTGAGCATTTTGCGTCCGTATTTGCAACGAACCCTGCTTCAATATTGGAAATCGAAGAAGCCATACGTGATGTTCCCGCTGGTTTTGTTGATCTTGGAGTTTTTGATGTAAATCCAGAAATGGTCTCAATGGCTGCAAAAAAATTGAAACGTTCGTTTGTTCCAGGCCCTGATGGTTTACCTGCAGTTGTAATCTGTCATTGTATTGCCGTTTTAGCACAACCATTGTGTGATATTTTCAATCGTTCACTCCAGCAAGCAAAGTTTCCCCGCATCTGGAAAAAATCGTTTATGACACCTGTTTTTAAACGTGGAGATCGCCACGATGTTATTAACTATCGAGGTATAACGAGTTTGTCAGCCGTTTCGAAGTTGTTTGAAATAATAGTTTGTGGAATTGTTCTTGATGCTACATAAAGCTACATATCTACAGATCAACACGGATTTTTGCCTCGACGATCGGTTACCACACACAAAGAATAATGATTATTAAAATTAAAAAAACCATAGCTAAAATTGAAAAGTTGTATTGGTTCTTTTTCGTAGAAAGCGGTTTGTTTTCGAAACAAAAACCATCAAACCGTCAATTCAAAAATTTCCTGCTCTGTACATTTAAAAGTTGAAATTTTCAAAATGAATTGTAGAACTGTCAAATCAAAACCATGGCATCGTTGAAAACCAGGGGCCTGGTAACCCTATCCTTGTTACTAGCGTTTGACAGTATGCAACATAACACGGGCCTTATTTGAATAAGGCCCGTCTGACGATTGTTCCTACGGGCACGAGTGGCAGTATTGTTTACAAATAATGAATCTTTTGATGTTTGGATGTTAGAGATGTTGGCTAAAGCAAAATGAATTCTCGCCAGCTCCTTGTTGAAAACGAATGCAAATTATTTTTATTCCAAAATGAACTTTCGTCCAGAAAAATAAGTGCAATAGAATTTTGCAAGATGACGTCACTAGTGAATATGTGGTTCATCCTGATGAATGGAATTCAGTTTTGACCGATATTCGTGGTTTGTTTATTTTCAAATTCAAACAGATGAAATAAACTAACCACGGACTCCTGTCAAAAGAAATTCATCCCATTCATTTTGCGAGGTTATGTTAGGTTGGTGTAGAACTCAATTAAATTAAAAATGTGCTTTTTGGATTGAAATAAAAAAAAGGGTTTTTAAAAAAAAGGATTTATTTTCGGATTCATTGTCGGATTGTCAAATCGAAACCATGGGATTGTTTAAAATCGGAGCAAATTATTTTACTGCAAAATGAACTTTTAAGCTGAACTTTCATGATGTTTTCCATCCATCCATGTCAGCCGTTATCACCCAAAATGCACCTGAAGAACATCTGGCATCTTCTGCCGTTCGTCGTCGCTTGTCGTTGCTGCGAAAAAAGAGATGATTAATTCAAGTAAAACATAACCATTCATGTAGTAACGTACTCATTCTTCAGACAGAGATTGTTCGCCCCAAGGAGAGCATCGTTATTGAAAATATCGAGGAAAATATCTACCGCCGTCATTCAGTTGAAACTTTCTGAAACTTGTTTGTACTGTAACAAAGTTTCGAGCGAAAAATTTCAAACGACGAGAATGATAACTTGCTTTGTGTTGGTAGATTTGACAGTTCTACAATTTTCGTGGTAAAAGATCATACTTTTAAATTTACACACTGAACCGAAAAAATACACTTTCAAATCGAAAACATAATTTTCGTAGTAGATAATTTTACTTTTAATTTAATGAAAAATAAACACTTTTTAGAAGTAGAGTGCAAAACTTTTAATAAAACAATATTCCTTTTTTGTGTGCACCAACTTGTTAAGTTTTACGTCGAGGTGCATTGCGAGTTTGGAGGATAAGGCGCAAGTTGATGTTGTTTACACTGACCTGAAAGCAGCGTTTGATAAAATTGACCATGGAATATTGCTGCACAAGTTGTCACGCCTTGGAGTCGCTACGCAATTGGTATATTGGTTAGAATCCTACCTTACGGACCGTGAGTTGCGGATTAAGATAGATGGTTGTATATCACGACCGTTTTCTAACAAGTCTGGAGTTCCACAAGGTAGCAATCTCGGACCGCTATTGTTTGTCTTGTTTTTCAATGATGCCGCTCTGATTTTGGGCGAAGGTTTCAAAGTGGTCTATGCAGAAGATTTAAAGTTGTACATCGTGGTGCGCACGCAAAAAGACTGCTTACTTTTGCAAAATTCGTTGAGTTCATTTTGTGAGTGGTGTCAGAGAAACAAACTGATACTTAGCGTGGATAAATGTCAGGTAATCACATATCACCGTATGGAAAATCCAATTTTGTTTGACTACTACGTTGATGGCAATACTCTCATTAGAGTGACCAGTGTGACTGATCTGGGTGTTCAGCTGGATTCAAAAATGACTTTCGAACTACACCGTTCTGCGATCATATCAAAAGCAACTCGACAGTTGGGCTTTATTTCCAAGGTGGCGAAGGGTTTTTCGGACCCACATTGCTGGAAGTCATTGTACTGTGCACTTGTCCGTCCAATTTTGGAAATCGCATCGGTGGTATGGCAGCCTTACCAGGTCACGTGGTGCCTCAGAATCGAGCGAGTTCAGAAGCGGTTTATTCGTTTGGCTCTGAAAAACTTGCCGTGGCGAGATCCTGACAACTTGCCACCGTATCCTGATAGATGCCGACTACTAGGTTTGGACACGCTTGAACGACGTCGAAATATACAGCAGTCGTTGTTTATTGCTAAACTGTTGAATGGTGAAGATGATGCCCCCGAACTACTTTCTATGTTGAACATTAGGGTACCGAACAGAACCCTACGGAACTCTACGTTACTGCAACTGTGTTAGGATACAATGAACCGATTTCAGCATGTATTCGTGCGTTTACTGCAGTCGAAGAGCTATTCGAGTTTAATGAACCATCTGGACGTTTCGCGAATCGGATAAGAACGGCGTTGAACTAGTTTTTAAGAGAAACGTGTTTTTACTAGTTTATTAGTTAAATTTTATTCATTAAGACTACCCCTTGTCAGATGAATTATTTTAAATACAAATACAAAGAGAGCGCAATATATTCGGCTTCGGTAGTGGACAGTGCTACGGTAGACTGCCTCTTCGAGCTCCAAGAGATAGCACCTCTACTCTGCAGGAACACTTAGCCAGTATTGGAAGCGTGCTGGGCCCATAACCTGATAGAAACGTCTACTCAAGTTAGAGTGCAAGTAACGAATGAAGGTTTATTTGAAAATCAAAGCTTAATATAATCAGTATTCAGATGCAACGCTTACTATAATCTAACAGTTATTAACAAGAAACCGAATAAATCGTTTATATATATACTGTTTTCGCGTGTATTTTGTGAGTCAAACACAAGTTTCGGTTACTATATAACATATATGATAGATACAAATGAAAAATGAACCGAACAGTACGGTGAAGCAGGGATATATCATATATTTAAGAGTTCGGTACACGAAAACCGGGAGAACTCAGTAAACTGAACCGAGCATTCGCTGAATATTCCTAAACGTCGCCTAAACGTCAACACTTCTCTTCGAGACAATTCCGCAACGGCTACACGGGAAATAATCCACACATATTTATTGGCAAAAATCCATCTAAAATTTCACATAATACTGATGTGTTTATACATAAACAGTACCCTCTGAGAAACACAAATGAAGTTTATGTAACAAATGATAAATATATGTGGCCATACATTGTGGTTATGTGTACACATAGTAGTTATGTGTGGTTACAAATAGATATCATTTGTTGATTATATTGCAAAAAATCATAAATGGGACACATAGATAATATCATTGCTTTTTTACCAGTGTATGTGTACCGAAAAACTCGCTTATTTTAGCTGACTCAGTAAGACCTAAAAATCGTCAACTTTAGGCATTCAAATATCTCTATTATGTCTGATAGTCTAGCAGCACTGAATGCGTTACAGCAACATTTAATTCTAAACTTGTATGGGAATGTGCTACGTCACTTCAAAAATTTGCCTGTCGAAACCGAGTTAACAAATATTGGGTTCCTACTGCGGAATTCCAGGGAATGAAAAAACCGACTGGTTAGCAAGACTCGGATCATCTCAACAATTCAAAGGACCAGAACCATTATGTGGAGTGTCTGCTTGTTCTCTTAGAATGGAGAAAAAAATTAAAGGTGTAGACTTACTGGAACAACACTCACATTGCTAGGCAAGCGAAACGGTTCATAAATCCGAACATTTCAATGACTCGCAAATTTTTTGAATTATCAAAGAATGATCTCAGTACTTATACTGGTTTCATAACAGGGCATTGTCCATGCAAATCTCACCTGAAGCTAATAGAAAAACTTCAAGAGGATATGTGTCGATTGTGTGGCATACGAAAGGAAGACTCTCAACACCTGCTATGTTATTGTAAAGGCATATATTTCTGGATAAGGGGCTGCAGAACCCTTTGATATTTGGAATACAGAGCCCAGACAAGTATTGTAGCTTTGGGTCAGCCCATGTCGGTCCCTTCACATCATAGTGATACGGCATACTGATATAGCAATATCAAAACGGAGAATAAATCACAATTGATGGAAAAAATGGTCGCAGTGATGAATATACCTAACATGAAAAAAAACCTCCAAATTGACCAAACCTTTCGCGACTGACAGCATGCTTCCATTGTCCGCCGTGCTCACAGCATGAACCATTGCTGCAACCCGATTTTTCGTGCCAGACCGTAGTCCTGAGAAGCGTTTCGCAATTTCTTCCAGGCTTTCTTGGATTCCTTCGAATCCTGGACCAAACTACAACTGGTCTCCAGGCTTAAAAAAAAGGTGGCCATTTCCCGGAAATTGACCTCTTTTTCGACTCCCTGACCTTCAACCGGTAACACTACTAGACAATCAATAGGGGACACGGTAGGGTTGAAAACTGCCTTGTAAGTTTGTTGTGTTTTGTGGTCGATAGTGATTTTTGGACTAAAGGACCCCAACCACTGGAGGAACTGCGTAGTGCTTTTTTGACGTAGGACTACGTCATTGTTTTTTATACTGGGGTACAATTTAACAAAAAAATGAATTGCAATCGTGCCGAAAAGTGGTCAGGTTTGGAGCGTTAATATCTCAGTCGTTTCTCCGAAGATTTTCATAAACATAGCACCAATCGATCCGTAATATTTCTACGCTCCTATTCCTATTGATTCCTACCATTAAACTATTGAAATTGTGTCTTATAATAACCATTTGCAGAGTAAATATATTAAATGCACAGTCTTTTTACAACCACAGACTTCAAATGTAAGTAAGGAAGGTCTCATATGCAGCAATGAACGATTTTTAAGGAGAACGCCTTTGCAAATTGCTTCATTTGTGAGCAATACAGAAGCTGTGCGGAACAAGGAGCTGGCGAATTCATTGCTTAGCAACACTTAACATCCAAACATCAAAGATTCATTATTGTAAACAATACTGCCACCGGCCCGTAGGAACAAACGTCAGACGGGCCTTATTCAAATAAGGCCCGTGATATGTTGCATACTGTCAAACGCTAGTAACAGGATAGGGTTGCCAGGCCCCTGGTGCGGAACGACAACGAACCAGTTTTGAATGGAGGGTGCACTGGCGAGCAAGCAACCATTGCAAGGTAGCTGATGAATCTATCACTTTTGGCTAGACATTCATTGGTGATGCAGTCTTATGATGGGCAGTCGGTTAACCAAGCCATTGGTGAATTTGTAGCCAGCCGGTTGGCGCAACCACGAGGTGGTTGTTTTTTTTTTATTTAGTTGGCAGCCATCATACGGTAAGGCGCTATAATGAGTTGTATGAATGGTATAAGCCAACCCCCATCGCTATACACAGTTACCAGTAATTAGCAGATAATTGAATTCAATTATCTGCAAATATGACGCTAGTATTGCTGGCTAATGAATTGTCGCACTATATTAATAAAGATATGAATAAGCCAGACGACCGGTCCAAAAAAGATCGATCAAACATGTACCACTTAGGCTGTGTACCAATTCGCGAATTTATTACAATTTTCACTTAAACTTGACAGATGGAAAATAATCGATTAAGTCTGCTATTCGAGCTGACTTATTTCTGACAGACGGCAACTCAAATTTGACAGACTCCTTATCGAAAATTTGTTGATCAATAACATAGGGATTTTAATCGATTGATCGATTATTTTCCATCTGTCAAGTTTAAGTTAAATTAAAATTAATTCGCGAATTGGTACACAGCCTTAATATCCGTCCTTTTTAGGAACATTCTGTTCCAAATTCTTGTCAATTGGCAGCCTGCGGTGGCTGCAATAGTTTCAGCTTTCCTCTTGTCGCATACCTTAAATCTTGTGTACAATAACACAAGCTTAAGGCAAGAGCAGCATACCAAATAGGAATTTTACAAATGACGACCCTTCAAGAAACATTGAAAAAGATGATTTTAACATCCATTAGACATTGCTACGTAGTCCTACGTCAGCTTTGTGCACAACCCTTGTAGGTTTTTGCCACCGCAAGGAGGAATACTCCCTTATTTGAACCGTAAGTCCTTTCCAAGAAGCTGGTCGCTCATCGGCATACTGAAAGGTAGAATGCGTTGCCGTTGACTTAAATTTGACAGAAAACCCACAGACAGACGTTCAAGCTCGAACAAAATAATTCAAATTTGTTGTGTAAAATTCCATCTTGAACAATAGCGCCGCCTAGTCAACTAATTGCTGCATTAACCCTGACAGTTTGACTGGCAACCCATTTTTCCCTTACCAATAAAAACAAATCTGTGGCGCCATCTGTTGGCTTGTTGCTACTTGATATTTTGAGGGAAGCCATGTTTTTACACAGATAAATGAGATGACGTCGAACGTCTGTCTGGGGAAAACCGTCGAATTCACGCAAACGCATCCGCAACGTATCAATTGTGGGTCAGCCATAGGACAAGCGGCTCTTTGGTATGGAAAAAACCAGGTAACGCAAAAGTGAGGTTAAACGTCCTAGATGGCGCTCTTTCAAAATCGTTTGTCGAGCTGTCTAAGCAAAATAATTGGTGATAAAAAGATAAGAAAATCGACGATAATGACGATACTGACCAATTCTATACAGTTTGAAACATAGCTAGAAAGTTATTATCAATTTCAGATTTAGATACTACGATGTTCAACGTCACTTTTGCTTTCTCAATATAGATCCGAGTTTGTTGAAAAGAAAGGGCCTAACTATGTATGTAGCTCTATTCCGCCTGGAAATTTTTTTAAGGGAGGACCCCAATATCCTTATTCTTGCACTTCCCACCAACACTCTTAGCCACAATTTGCTCCTCAAAGTTATGCCTATAACAAACGAAGTAGTATTGTTGTTTCACCTGATGTTTTGAAAACCTACAGAACTAACTTTTCACACGTCGTTTGTTCCATTTCAGCTACCAGGAAAGTGATCTCCGGGTTTTCAAAAATCAAACCCGCACCCTCAACTACAAAGTCAAAGGGCACGACAAAGCGGTCGTCTACTGGCTGGCCGAGCTGATCGACCCGTCCAAGGAGGTCAAACTGTCCGACGAACATCAGGATCTCAAGTGGCTCGAGCGGGACGACGCAATACAGATCGCCGGTTACGAGGACTTTGCCGACATGGTTCGATATTATGACGACAAGATCAAACAGGGCTACGATTCGCTATGAGTGGAGAACGGCTAGGACTTTGGAAATACCCTCAACCCATAAATTCTCCTTCTTAATATTTACGATAGCAGACGAAGAACGCTAATATTTAAAAACGAGTTTTCCTTTCAACTTTTCGACCTATTATAACTCACGCCTACCATTGATATACCTATACATATTAAACGTACACTACCCAATGTTTAGATATAAATGAAAGCAAGTGCCGCAACGCACGCGGCAGGGAAATGTGTATCGATTTAAAGTTTTTATCCAATTAGCTTTTTGAAGTCAGCCACCATTCTGGGTATCGTAAGAAGCGATGTAAAACAAAGAGAATGTTAAGATTAAATTAAGAAGCGACGCAGGTTTTAACCTTGGAAATCCCGATTGGACAAATCTTGCTTGCAAAAATACTGATTATATAAATACACAAGTGACAAAAAAAAAAAGAATCTAAGGCTCAGTGAACAAAATAAATGAATGAATTTAAATGTGTCTTTTCTTTGGGAATTCTTTCACCATTCCAAAGCGACCAGTCAAGTCAACCTAGTCTATATTACAAGAATCAACAGCGTACATCTTGAAACCACACCCACCTTATCCACTACTCGGCTTTTGTCCTTCTCGTCTTCTTCCGATACTTCTGTTGCCTTTCCTGGTTCCCTTCATCGGCTTCATCCTCAAAATCATACTCATCGTCTTCCTCATTCAGGTATCCACTTCCTTCCTCGAAGTGGTCCCGTTCCTTCCGGTACAAATCCACAAAAGCCTCATACTCCTCCAGGGTCACAAACGCTACTTTAACTGCAAACCGCTTGTCACTGGTGTCGGTTATCTGGTGCAACTTAGGATTACTGCTAACATCACTCGGTTCTGCCTTCAAACTTCTCGCTTTAAACAATCCCAACCGTTCCAGGAACACATGTCTACACCGAATCAGGTCCAGATCACACACAAGTGCACACGACTTGACCACCTCCAGCACTTCGATTCGCATCGTCTGCAGAACGTAGTCTATCTTCGGCCGAATTTCACCCTCCTTGTCCACCACCAGATTTGGACAGTTCAGGAACAAACGCCAGACGTTCTTGCGCGTTTCGAAATACGAATGCAAGAACGCGACCCTCTGAGCCAATTGATTGTAATCGGTAAAATCGAACAACTGAGGATGGGCTGCCAGCAGCACCTGCATTTGTCTGTCACCAAACTGACACGAACGCCAGCAGTGCATGCTGGAAGTCAACCGGTCCGGATGCCGGGTCAGAACTTCCGGATGACCTGTCACGATGGAGAGGAAACTAGCGGCGTCGATGCCCTCCTTAGCCATCAGATTGTACGTCCGATGCCATAGATCGGGCATATACTTGGTAAGTTGTGGTGCGGTTTCGAACAGTTTGGTCAGAGTTCCCTGGTCCAGGCCATCGATGGAGGAAGCTAGCGAGTTGACCTGAGAACGGTATGGGAATTGGTTGATGAAATGAGTTGAGTGAAATGGAACAACCTTACCAATGCCGACGTTTGTGACTGGGTGCAGTAGTTTCCTATCCGGAATGCTTTTGGTAGTAGACGGAACATGATTTTGAATGGATTTTCTGGAAATTATGTACGAGATGCGACCGGCTGACGAGCGATTGAAATTTCAGAACGCATCGATGTGGATGAACCAAAACAAAACGATTCATTTTACCAGGTGTTCACGCCACACGCACGTGCTTTCTCAGTCAGCGGTGCCAGATTTTTTCAACAGCATTTATTCGGTATACCGTTTCGTTATTTAGAGTAATTGAAGTTTACTCATTTTTGATTAACTAGATCACCTGTCAAAGTTAGAGTAAACATTACTCAGTCACGTTTGTTTGTATTTTTACAAAACTGAGTAGAAAATGACTCAGTTTTGTTAAAACTGGAACTACCCTAATTAGAGTAGCTAAGGAGTTACTCAATTCTGATTAACTAGGTCACTTGTCAAAATTTCAGTAAACGTTAATCAGTATCTAATTTTATTTTTTATTTTATTTTAATGAAATTTTTGATTGTTTCCGACAACTGTCCAGTCGAAACGGAAGAGTCGAAATACTTTGAATTTGTAAATTTATGGATTGATTGTATTCCCCAACAAACATCAGTGTCGAATAACCGCTTCTTCAAACAAATTTGGAGAAATTATTTAGCTTTCTGGAAGAAAAAGCTGGACAATTTCTCCAAATTTGTTTGAACATACAGTTATTCAGCATTGTTGTTTGTTGGGTCATGGAATGAATTCGGCACTTTGACGTGAAAATGATTGTTGATTACAACATACAGCCATCCCATCTTAATAACTTTTGATCGACTGAACCACGTTTTTCGCTTTGACAGCTTCATTGCAATTACTCTATTTATATAATTGTAGAGCTTTTACAATCAGAGTAGCATTTACTCAGTTTCCTTATATCAAGTTACTCAGTTTTTGACATTTAGCATGAAAATACGAAACTGAGTGAAAGTTACTCTATTTAGAGTAGATCTGAACGAGCGTGTAAGCCGAATCGCGTAGTAGCGTGACCCCTTATCCACTAAAACCTAAAACTAAGCCAATTCTCAAGACCAAAAAGCGATCCGACGCTCGTGGAAAAAGTTATTTTGCTAAAACTGATAGCTATCCAAACGAACGGCTCATTGGGCTGACTATTTCTAGCAGCACTGCTACCGACAGCCAAAAGAATAGTTTGACAGTTGACACCGCTTGAAACGAAAAATAATACTCAAAGCTTCTGTTTGTATGTTCGGATTGTAATAATATTATGTTGCTTGCAGAAAATGGAACAGTTAACAGCAAAACAATGTTTGCAGCCCGAAGTGTCGATACCTTTCGTTGGCCCAGTACTGAACGCGTTTAAAGCCAAAAGAGTTCCAACAAAGAGGGAAGCGCTGCAAGTGATGTTTTATTACAATTACTTGAAGCATCATACCATCCAAGAAAGCATGAAGAAAGTGGCTAAAATTATTGTACAGTTAACAATTATTGGTTACACGACTAAACGCGTCGATAAAGTGCAAATATGTCTGCAGAAGTTGTACGAACAATGGCGAAGTAAGTTTCATAACATTGCACTATGGGCCATATGGGAATGCAGTCTAGCGGGACAAAATTAATAATCCTAAAACGAAACATTTCCGCTTCATAGTATCTTTGGCAAGTTTCATGTCATAATAAGGGTCATCTATAGTCATGAACGAATAGTTCAAAATCCATCCAACATTTCCCTTATTGTTGACGACCATTTCCGTTTCCGTTTCAGCAACAACAATTCTAGAGACGTTTTCCATTAGGGTGAATCTAACACTGAGAGACTTTCTTTAATTACTTTCTTTTTCATTCATATTCAAATTACCTTTGAGTTTTTGAGCGCTGTAATAAATGAAAGAGAACGAACCAGAAGAGAATCTTTTATTGTTAAGAGTAACCCACAATAGATCCGTTTGCGTTCCGTTGACGTAAATTTGACAGAAAACCTATGGGATATCTGTTAAAATCACGCAAATGAATCCGCAACGTATCAATTGTGGGCTAGCCATAAGATTCACTCTATTGGAAAATAAAATCTAGAGCTCTTTGTAGACACAATTTAAAAAAACAAACCTTTTTTATATGTTTTTGAGTCAACTTTTATGTTTGCAATTTTTAGCACGTCTTTTATCAACGTCTTATTTTATGCTAAAGACTTGACCTCTTCGACAAAGTTTTCTATCTTTGGATTCAAATTGGATGTTTGGCCCGTAGTGCATCACATTTATTTCAACATTAAATGAATTAATTTGTTATAGATACACAACGTTCTAAGAACAAAACCTCTCCGGCGGCCGAGGCAAAGCGAAAACTGTTTGAAAAAAGTCTCTCCGGACCGCTACCTTGTGTTGTACCATTAAAATCTCCACCGATTCTGGTACCATTGATTATCGAGTGAAGAATATTTAAGAGGTAAGCAACTATAATCCATCACAATATCATGTCATGTTCGTACATTTTATTCACTGTTACTAACCGAAAGAGGGTGATATATTCTTAGAGAAATTAACCCAATTTAGAACAAAACTACAAGGGACAGCCCACTGGGGTTGTAAGCAAAGGTGATGGAGAACTACGTATAGCAATGTCTAATAAATGTAGAAAAATAATTTTTAACAATATAACGAAGCGGTTGTCATTTGTAAAATTTCTATTTGGTGGTCTGCTCTTGCCATAAGCTTGCGCTTCGGAATAATATAGAGACCGTTGAAATTTCCGAGCTGTGTTCCAATTTCAAGACACAAGATTCAAGGTATGCGACGAAGAGAAAGCTGAATCCGTCTGTTTCCGTTCAAATTGTGACTCGATCTGCATCATTAATACGGATAGCACCGAATCAATTATTTCAAGCCTCACCACTCATTGTACAATTTGGTCAGCCAAAGCGTATTCAACAAAAACGACAATTGTCCTCGGTAATCCAAAGTATATCCAAAGATTAACAAAATATTTAACTCTAGACATGATGCATATGGTATATATCACAAAGACTACGGTTTCAAAACCTTAGATATACCTACGACCAGCGATGAATGTGAATGCGTGGCAATATACGTCCCAAACTTAAAAGTAGTACTAGCAGCGGTATACTTTACTCCCTCAATATCCCTACACGAATTTCAACAGGATATAAATCAGATTTTAGCAACACTGACGAAATATCCTAGCGTGATTATTGGTGGCGGTTTTAACTGCCACCACACGCTTTGGGGTAGCGAAAAAACGTCTCCAAGAGGGCCAGCAGCTATACAAGCAATCAACGCATCAAATCTAATTTATTTATCTATTGTACAACATCTTCGACTATGTCGTACAGACTGATTACTTAGAATTACTTAATCTAAACTTCTAATTCTAGCACAAAACACATTTTTAGACAAAATAAAATCAAATTCGATACAAACATCGTTAAAGGATCGCAAACACAAGTTAAAACAATTATTGAATCCAAAGTTCGTTCTGTGAAACGGAATTGCCAGTAATGGGGAGTTTCGGAACCGACGAGGAGGAGTGTTCCACGGAATAAGTTCTAGGAGTTCGGGACAATCCACATGGCCCATTATGAGGTCGAAGATGAACAGCCGTTGCAGTTTAATACGCCTGGCTGAGAGGGTTTCCATATCAATCAACTTGCATCGGTCAGGATAAGCGGGAAGGTTGACTGGATCATTTCATGGGAGCCGACGCAATGCAAACCTCATGAAACTTTTCTGAACCCGCTGAATTGCAAGAGTATGCGTGACGTAAGATGGAGACCACACCGATGAGGCGTATTCTAAGATGCTGCGAACTAGCGAGCAAAAAAGCGTCTTAAGGCAATAAACGTCAGTGAAGCCTGAAGTATGACGACGTATAAATTCAAGTACAGTGTATGCTTTTGCAATAACGATGCTCATGTGCTCATTGAACCTCAGCTTCGAATCAATCGTAACACCCAGATCACAGATAGAACTTACACGTTCCAGAGAATCCGACCCCATAGAATACTGGTGCAGAATAACGTTGTTACAGCGGTTGTAAGTTATTACTTTGCACTTTTTGTTGTTTGTGCGCATGCTGTTGTCACAACACCAGGTTAGCAAACGGTTTATATCCTCCTGAACTTCAACACAATCGGCGGGGGAAATAATCACGCTGAAAAATTTCAGATCATCGGCGAATGAAAGTTTTGACGATGAAAGCAGTTCAAACAAGTCATTCACATAAATAATAAAAATAAAAGGGCCGAGAACACTACCCTGGGGTACTCCAGATGGTATGTTGAATGTCCTGGAACGCACTGAATTCACAGTTACGAAAGCATCGCGATTAGATAGGTACGAATAGAGCCATTCAGTGATCCATGTTGGAAATCCTAGGTGGCTCATTTTTCCAATGATGAGATTGTGCGGTACTGCATCAAACGCTTTCGCAACGTCGATATAAACCGAATCCACTAGTCGCTTTGCTTCCAGTTCACGTGATATCGCTGAAACGTAGCACATTAGGTTCGATGTTGTAGAACGGTGCTTCACAAAGCCATGTTGAGCAACGGAGATGATTGGTGCAACAGCTCTGTATAGTGCTGCGTAAATTAGTTTTTCGAAAACCTTACTGAGAGTGCAAAGTATGGATACTCCACGATAATTTACGACACAAGTGTAACTTCCGGACTTATGGATCGGTACTATGGACGCCGTTTTCCATACAATTGGGAATGTTCTGTCCTGAAAACTGCAGCGATGGGCATGGCAAGAGTAGTGGCGCAATTCTACAGGAGGTAGGTTATCTGTTCCGGGTCCTTCCGTTGTGTCGAGATCTTCAAGAGCTCTCTGAACATCGTTCGTAGAAAACTGTATGCGAGCCAAACTAAAGTCATAGGACGGTATCTGCTCAAAGGAGCTCCGAAGTTGAACGGGAGAAGCTTTACTAAACACGCTTTCGAAAAATGTGGCAAAGAGATTGGCTGCTTCTGAGCTAGATTGAGAGGTAGTTCCATTGAAGTTGACAGAACCAGGAACCCCGCGACTAGCTTTCCGCTGCTTGATGTAATTCCAGAAGCAAGAAGGGTTTTGCTTGACGGTTGTCTGAATCCTGATCAAATAGCTTTCAGCAACGCGAAAGGAGGGCTTTGTACTCCGATTCAAGCTCGCGAAGTCGGACTCGTGTTTCGACGGTTGCGACGGTTACGCAGATCGGGTGTCCACCACGGTTGGTTGAAAACTGAGATCGAAGCAGGTTTTTTTCGAGGAACATGGCGATTGATAACATCATAAAGAGATCCATAAAAAACTGATAGCATCTGGTCCACGGTACCGTCGTTCAATAATCGTTCCCAATCAATGTCCACTAAAATGGAGTTTACCAAGTCAAAATCGCATGCGGAATAGTCAAACTTAAAACATTGATTTTGGTTGTCAAGTAATGTTAGCGCGTCGCTATCGTCAAGCAGTAAAACTACTGGTGCGTGGTGATTATCAATAGGTAACAGACGAGACGATGGTGCAATTATGTCAAGATATTCCGGGAAATTGGTAAATACCAGATCCAAAAGTTTTTCATTTGTATTGACGAAACTATTAACCTGCCTCAAGCCATTTGTAAACATTGCTTCTGTGAAGTCCAGCTCAGTGTCTGTAGAGACATTAGAAGGAATGTATCCATTGATATCTTTATCGAGATGCCATCGCAAGTTAGGAAGATTAAAGTCGCCGACAGACAAAATTATGTCATTCTCGGTCAAACTATCTGCAACAAGTTGTACCGCACTTGCATGAGCAGTATATAACTCGGTACTCGAATTAGGTGGGAGATAGATAGCAACTTTATAAAGCGAACGAGAATGCAGCTTTAATTGTCCTACAAACCGCAACAACTTTACAAGAAAGCCACCGCCATCGATCTAACACTAGTTTCTAGCAACCTGGTGTTGGACTGCTTCTGGACAGTGCGATACGAATCAGTCGGAAATCATCACCTCATAAGCGAGATCGGATGGAACACCCACATACCGCACAAGGAAAAATTCGTTTTCAGTAGGAAGCAGATACGCACAGACATATCCCGGAATTAAAGACCTCACCAGAGAAATAGGAGCAATTATAAAGCAGAACCGACTGCCCAACCAGTTCAACCCCAAATATTGGTGGAGCGACGAAGTGGAATCAGCTTGGAAAGCCAAACAGCAAGCGCTGGATATTTTCAATCACCACAGCACCCCAGAAAACCTGATCTTCCTGAAAAGAAGTTCTGCACTAATTCTGCGTTTAAGAAGGTGAACATCAAAGAAAATACTAATCGATTTGCCGAAGAAGTGGACCCGCAAACAAATTCATCGGAACTGTGAAACAAGCTACGATGGCTAACTGGAAGGAGGATGTACTCACGCAACAATGTAGTACAGGATGATCCGGTTATATTAAATGAATTCATGGACATACACATCGGCCCTACCGATGTTTACCCCGATCACGACAGCTTCTCATCGAACAGCAATTACAATATCTTGGACAAAGACAAATGGGACAACATTCTCAACCGGAAGAAGCCGTCGGCTCCTAGAGTTGATAGTATCGCATACGATATGCTTAAGTCCCTTAGTCCCAAGTGACTAAGCTCATCTTAATTGATTTAAACAACTACTGCAAATCAATCTTAATTGATTTCAACAACAACTACATCTAAAGAAATTCGTATCTTTGTCCTTCCAGAACCCGGAAAAGATAACAGCCGGAAACAGGCCTATATCCCTAGTACCTACACTGACAAAAACACTGAAGTCGGCTGTTCTAGATGAATTAAACCAGTTCGTTGACAACTGGCAAATACTATCCATGTTTTCGTAGAGGACAATCAACGAGCACTTGCATCACTTACGTAACGAATTTAATCCAAGCCAACCGGAAAAGTGGCCTTATTACCGTTGAAGTGTTGTTGGACTTCAGAAATGCCTTCAACGCTGTTCGCACAGATAAACTGGAAGAAATAATGTTTGGATTCAACGTAGCTCAAGAATACATCCGATGGATCACAGCTTTTTTTACGAAGTAGACAAGTGACCATCAGAAGCGGAACAGATGAGATTAAAAGAACCACCAGCAACGGATTACCGCAGGGTGACGTACCGGTCTTATTCAACTTGTATACAGCTGGCTTACATGAGATCGCAGATGAAGACACGATTCTGGTCCAGTATTTCGATGATTTTTTCATTCTAGTTTCTGGAGACAAGCTAGACTACGTCACGTCGAAGGCACAGGCTGCCATTTAACGTGTAGAAAGAAAATCAGCAGAACTAAGTCTACAAATCAACTTCGACAAGACAAAAGCTATTGTTTTCAAAGCAACTAACGTTGCACTGGGATACAGCTGGAGATACAGCTTGTTACAGTTAACCAGGTGTACGTAGAGCAAAACCACCTGTAAACTAATCACGGACATTCGGAAAGCGTGCACCAACAAAAACAACAAAATGGCTTTACAGTATCATTTCGTGTGCCTTATATTTCCATTCCTTTTCCTAGCCTGCCTTCTCCTGTCTGTCTTGTTTCTAGCATACTACCACTTCTTCCTCCTTTTCTCTCTTTTCTCTATCGACATGGCCTATTTCCTAGCTACTCACGGTAATCGGCTCAATGCGCCCTTGCCGGCGTCGACTATCGATGCTGGCCCGTCACACACACACTCCGGTGCTACGCGCGGCTCCGTCACCTGGAATCAGCTGATAACCGGTCTGATTTGTCTCGTCGCATCCGAATCCGACTGGCTCGCGAGTGGCCACGATGTTCTCGCGGTTCGCACCGACCTGTGCTACCGCCGACAAAGCCCGACCTGCGAAATGCAGAACCCCTAACAAAAAGCTTTTTAAAGGCTTTTTTTCTCGCTGATTGGATCCACCGGTCAGCGCACAATTCACGTCTAAAGCACTGCAACCACATCCACGCGCGGTGCCGTGTTTCTTCTGTCTGGCTTTTTTTCTGAACCAGTTCGTCTGCGTGTGTGTGTGTCGGAAGCGATATCAGCCGAATGCTTAGGGCAAAATAATGTTAACCTTTCGTTTCTCTTCAAGTCACTCGGCCCATGCAGCGTTATTGACTGCTCATACGGTTGAGTGTGTTAAGGAAATATGTGTGTTAACGTGACACGTAAAAATAATAAGGAGTGTATCGAAAAGTAGTTATAAACTTCCAAATAATAAAATAGGCATGAAAACATGGTTAAAATTAACATACTATTTCAGTTTATTATAGCTTAACATGTTTACAAAAGATCCAAACGGAAAAACTAGTCATCATGTTCATTTCTGTAGAATGCCCGTACCTTTGATTTGACACCTGCCATCAAATTCTGCACAGTGACCTTTGTGCACTTCCTGGATGCCGCTGCCCAATTTTTCTTAAAATCGGTCATGTTTTGGGACACTGTACCATCCTTCTTAAATATACGCTTGACTATTGCCCAATAGCGTTCGATCGGTCGCAACTGGGGACAGTTTGGTGGGTTGATGTCTTTTTCTACGAACTTGATGTTATTCTCCGTCAGCCACTGTAGAGTGGATTTGGCGTAATGTGCCGATGCCAAATCTGGCCAGAAGAGAGGAGGGGACTGGTGCTTTCTATACAATGGTAGCAACCTGTTCTTCAAACATTCCTTTGATAAATCTCAGCATTTATAGTTCCTTTTGTATAGAAAATTGAAGAACGCAAGCCACATGTGCAAATAGCTTGCCAAATGAGCACCTTCTGACCGAATTTCTCCATCGCAACAGTCGTATCTGCGGTTGGCACACGTTCCCCAACAGATTTAGTATAAAACTGCGGCCCCGGTAGCGTTCTTGAATCTTCTTTAACGTATGTTTCGTCATCCATCAAAATGCACTGGTCGACATTGCAGCTGTACAGCTTTCGAGCCCTGGTTTTGGCACGAGACTTTTGTTCCGGAGTTTGTTTGGGCACTTTCTGCTTTTTGTACGTCTTCAAGTCATTCCTGCGCTTGATTCGTTGAATCATTCCGATGCTGGTCCTGAACTTCTTGGCTAGATCGCGAGTAGAGGCAGATTTGTTCCGTTGAATATAATCCACAACTTTTTGGTCCAAATCGGGGTTGCTGGAGCCGGGTTTCCGGCCACTTCTTGGTAAATCCTTGAGGGAGCACTCCTTACCAAACTTTTCGATGATGCGTTTTACACTTGCCGGGTGAACATTTACTCTTTTCGCAATCTGGTTGTAAGTAACACCCTTTTCGGTGCACCAAGTGTGCAGAATTTTCTTTTTAGTCTCAAATTCAATTCGCGACATTTTGAATACAACTTTATCAACGGAAATGAATGAACCGAATAATGATTTTTGACATGTAAACAAAGCAAATGGCGCTTACACGCTAAAAATATATACAGTAGTTTATGCGTAATAACGCATCGAATGTTTATAACTACTTTTCGATACACTCCTTACTACCCAATAATCATAACATAACAAGCTATCGAAACAGTACCATGGTACAGATACCTAGGAATATACATAGACAGGACAAACAGCTACGGGAAACACATCCGAGCATAAAATTCAAGAACTAATAAACATGATGA
The DNA here is from genome assembly GCA_034211315.2 of Aedes japonicus. NCBI lineage: Eukaryota > Metazoa > Arthropoda > Insecta > Diptera > Culicidae > Aedes > Aedes japonicus. The sequence goes on from JASCZW010001479.1 coordinate 70,954, forward strand.
AGGTCATATCAAAAATAAAGCACGGTGGACATCCAGAGACCGATGAGACTGATATACATGGCTCTCATAAGAAGTGTCATCGAATATGGATGTTCAACGTTCGGGAATACCAGCAGGACTAATATAAAATCTCTTCAAACGAGCATCAACCAATGTTGGCGCAAAACAACAAGATGTTCGAAAACTACACCGAGGAATACGCTGGCAGCACTTGCAGGAGATAGCCCTCTAGATTTACTAATATAACAAGCAGCCTGTGGAGAGATTGCGAAGCATTTCTTGAATGACAGTGTAGTTAAACAGCAATTAACGCAGCTAAGAGAACTTGAGATCTAAAAGGTATGTGGCGATTATCCCTAAAGTCAGAGTGTACCATCGTCAGCCGTTGGATATTCAAACAGCACTTCTAGACGCAGCTCCAGCCAAACGTAACTGTGACCCACGGGTTCTGAAACAAGCTTTTTTCTTTACCTACAAAACTCCAAATATAAACACTGTCCGAACATGGGCACAGATGCCTCAAAAATATGGGATTCCTCCGGCATTGGAGTATACTGCCCTTCAACATGTCGCAGAATTCGTTTAAAGTTGCGTATGGAGACCTGCAGGATGACCGCTGAGAAGTATGCCATCCAAGTTACAATGCAGCACCTGCAAGAAGAACAAATTTTAGGAGCAGTGCTATTCACAGATTCGCTATCATCTTGCCAGACAATTGAAGCAGAACTTGCTGAACAAAATCGCAACTCAATGATTCGCGATATCATTGCCAAGGCGTCGTTCCTTAAAGTTACGATCCAGTGGATCCCGAGCCATACTACAATCAAAGGAAACGATATAGCAGACCAGCTTGCCAAGGCTGGCGCAGAATCAGATCGATTTTTGGAGAACTGAATCTGGATTAAGGATGCACTAAACGCATTTGACAAACTAAGAACAAACAAATAGGAAAACACTTACACTGAGGAAAAAGGTAAGCATTTCTTCGCCATCTAATCTACAGTGACACCCCGTAGAGTAAAGAAGTTAGAACATTGAACCTTTTAATGGTTGGACACACCTATGCAAACAACTAGTTTGCGAAAATGAAAATTGTGGAGGATTCAGAATGCGACGTCTGCCTGACAGAGGACACGGTAAACCATGCAGTCAGTATGGTCGCTGTCGCTGGTCCCATCTAAACAAGAGTTGAATACCTGGTTTGTTCACCTAGACCGCTGCACTTCACGCCTTCTTGTACCAGCCGGATTTGCAACGAACACTAACTTTGCAGGGTTGTTATCCGGCATTCTCGCAACATACCCTGCCCAGCGTATTCTTCCAGCTTCGCCACCTGCAAAATGCTTGGTTCGACAAAGAGTTGAGCGAGCTCGTGATTCATTCTTCGCTGTCACACACCGTTCTCCTGCACACTGCCAAAGATGATCCTAGAAACACGTCGCTCGCACGTCCTCTTCGAACATGGCCCAAGTCCCATCATGTCCGTAGAGAACAACCGGCCTTATAAGCGTTTTGTTAGTGGCACATTTGATGGGGGGGGGGGGGAATCTTTTTGAACGCAGTTTCTTCTGGAGCCCATAATAAGGACGACTTCCATTGATGATGCGTCTTCGCATTTCACGACTGGCGTTATTGTCTGCGGTTAGCAAGGATCCAAGGAATTCATCCACCACGAAAGTATCCCCGCCTATCATAGGTCTACTACCTCTGTCGCGCTCGCTGCCGCTTATTAGAATGTACTTTGTTTTCGACGCATTCATCACCAGTCTTTTTCTTTTCTTCCTTCACGTTTCAGGTGGGTGTACAGTTCAGCCACCGTTCCAAATGTTCAGCCAACAATGTCCACATCATCCGCGATTCAAACAAGAATTGCGGCTGTTAAACCCGGTTCATCCATCACCTTGTTGAAGTCCCCGGCTAGCTTCAAACGAACTGGATTGTTAGCCTGAAATCATCACGCAGCTTTTCACATCGCCCATGGTTGCTCTGATAATTCTGGAGAGCTTCCCGGAGAAGCCGTTCTGGTCCATGAACGATGACATATTCCGTGGTTTCGTTTACATCTTTTTTATAAACTGGAAATATTTGAATATTGCTCAACAGAAAATTAACTGCGGTTTATTATTCTGAGGTCTCTTTAAGCTAACGTTTGCATTATAAAAAATTGACTTTTTTTTTTCGGATGGTGATAAAAAAAAAGCTAAGACAGATAATTGTTTTTGATAAATTTCCCATGGAAGGTAATTGTTTGAGCTTACTAGCAAAAAATTCTACGCCTTCCGCCAGTTAACCGAAACATTCGCCATGGCGGACGAAAACATGCGAGTTCTTTCTTCGTTTTATTTATCAATGCTTCCTCTGTTTTCGCGACAAAATTGTTGGAGTAGATCTTACGCTTCAGGTTGACCCAGAAATTCTCGATGGGACGCATCTGGGGGACGTTGGGCGGGTTCGCCGACTTGGGTACCACATTCCGGCGCTCCATCTCCTCCAACGATCGCTTCGAGTAGTGGGCCGACGCCAGCTTCGTCTTCGGTATTTCTGATGAACGACGTAACTTCCGGCAGGCATTTCGTACTGTTAATTTCCCCCATCACGGCCAGTCCCGAGCAAAAGAAGAGCGGCTTTGACATTCCCTTCTCGCTGATTGTCAGCCACAGCAGCACCTTCTTGGGGAACTTGGTGTGTGAAATGAATTTCACCTCGAAGCTCACTTCCTTCGTGGGAGAAGTAAAGTACGAAGTGCCCTGCCAGTCGTTGCCATCCAGGGTGAGAAAGGCCTCGTCGTCCATCGCGATTCGCCGGGAAAATCCAGTTGATCATCTTATTCAGCCGCTGCCGCTGAGTCATTGCTTGCAGCTCCGAAATCAGTGGACGTGACTTCCGCTGCCTGAAATGTATGTTCATGTTCGCCAGGTACTTGTTCACTGTTTGGCCGGTTGAACTGACCTCCCGGCCAAGCGCACGCAGCAATGTAGCCACTTTTCCCTCGGTCTTTTTCTTCAGCATCCTTTGGAGCTTCTTGTCGGCCGCCCGTAACCGGGCTTTCTTTCGATGCTTTGATTGTTGTCTAATGGTGCCAAGATGTTGTAGATGCCGGAACGGGCGTCCACAAAGTGCCGCACGATGTCCGTTTTCGACGCGGCGGGGTGCCGTTCTTCGAACGCACACACTTCTAAACGGAGTTGCTTCACTGTTTTGCCATCACGGTTAGAGTTCGACTGATAGAGCTGTCAAATGTTGTCTGCTGACTCATGGGTTACTATGATTGATGCTGCATGGGTAGTTTCGTCAATGCGGGTGAAGGTAAACCATTGAAAAATCGGCAATTTTTGTCCATTTTTTTAATGCAAACGTTATTTACCAGCTATAATAGCAGATGCAGCGAATTCGAGTGGAAGTTTGGAAGTTTGGGACTCTTAATAAACTGGAGACAAGCAGCCCGAGATAGAAAACGAAAGATAACCGTTAAGGTCAAGCAACGTGAAGCAAAACAATGCATTTTTGAAAACAGTAAATAAACAATTTAGCATAGAGAAGTGAAACGAGTGAAAAATTTGAGGAAGAAAGTCTATCGAAATTTAATTTTTGTTTAATTAAGTTGGAAAAAGGAGTGTAAAGAGAAGTTTGAACTGGTCAGGCAAATCCCAACAAGACGTATAAAGGTTATCGATATTAACAGTGAGGCACAAATTCGTTTGCACGATCGACGGATAGGAACTCAAATCGTACGTACTAAGGCAATCGAATTTATCGTCATTTAAGGTGTCAAAGCTCGGTAGAAAAGAAAAGAAGTTTCAGAAGAAAAGAACGAATAATAAAAATTGATTTATAAATTCCGAAGTCGATATTTGATCCGAAAAATACCGTTAGATAGGGCGTGCTTACCGAAGAAGGGGATGATGGAGCAATACCATATGCCAAATAACGCCAAAGATCTGAGTCTGCTTCATGAAGTTAACTGTTTTTTTTTTTCAATCCATCTTGGTAGAGGTCTCTGCATCACCTGAGCTAATCCAGCGATCCAATAATCGAAAGTCGAATTCAAATCGTTAAGTTTGACTGTCAAAACTGAAATTGAGACTAATTAGTAAGTAAGAACTGTCTGGATAGCGTTGGAGTCTTCAAGAAAAAAAACCTATCTCCGCTTTCAGCTTTTATCATTTCGTTCCAACGATCCGATGTCTGTGTTAGGGAAGACAACTAGTGCCTCTTTAAGCAAGTGGCAGAAATTCACGGCGTTTCGGATAAATGACCTTACCGCGTCCCCGTTCACTATTTTTGTTTTGAATTATCATTGAATAAACTTTATTTCACCGTTTGCCGGCTTCTCAGCTTGTTTATTGTGTACAGCATCCTTCGTTCGTTATATTACACTTTTGGAGACCCACCAACTTTGACTCTCGACGCTGGTTGCGATACATGTATGCTTCCTATGCTAATAAACTAGTGACCACCACGTGCATGTCTATGTGTATCTCCCTTTTCTAGTTCAGTATCATTTTATTATGTTGTTCATTTAATTTTACGTTTAGTTATAAATACGATAATAATCATAGTAATAGTGGTTTAGTATGTTATGTTCATTTTTCTTTTAATTTGTTCCTTCGGGTTTGCATTTCTACGTAATAATCAAAACTAGTGACTTCGTTCAGGGGGGAAGGGATTGAAATCGGTAAAACCAGCTCTGTTTCTCGCTTGAACCAAGGACAAATTTCACGGCCTAGTCTTGATTTGCCGTCTTCCGTTTGCTAGTAGATACAAGTGCTACTTCAGGATTTCTTCAGGAATGGTTCCAAAAAGAGGGGCATGCAAAATAAAGAAGTTCAGAACATTGCCATCACGAGCAAATGATCGGTTGAACCCAGTCGAAACCGAATCGTTAAAAACAAGGGGGAGTAGAGTTAGGGATGGAAGAATATCATCTTTCTCCAGTATATACAAGAGACCATCTGTCCCCAAAGCGCGTGGGTGTGTGAGTGTCGATGTAGGGAAAATTGTGTAAAAAGTGGTACCAAGAATAGGAAAAGGTTTACCGTTGCTGCTGATAGATTGGAATGTTCTGCGGAGAATTTGATGCGGTGTTGATCGAGAGGGGCGATCCGGGCGGAGCCATCATGTGGCCCAGCATGTGATGATGAGGGAAACCTCCTGGAGTGCCACCCGGAGGCATTTGCATATAAGGTGGAAGGGATGTAGTCTGATAGGGTGCAACAGGCGGCATTTGGGATGGATGAGGATGGTGGTTCATGTTATTAGGTGGTGGAGCGGTTGCTGTCGGTGGCTGAGGGTGCTGCTGTGAGGGAGGGGGAATCGGACCGTTTTGTGGAGCTTGGTGGTGTTGTTGAGGAGGTGGCACGGCTCCGTAAGGAGGAAAGCTTCCGACCGGCTGCTGTTGCTGCTGGATAGGAGGCCGAGGCATAGGTTGATTCGTAACTGCTGGTGGTTGTTGTTGTTGGGGCAGAGAAGTAGGAGCTGAACTAATCACCGGCGGAGGAGATGTCGGATTCGGAAAGTTCTGTGGTAGTGGAGACTGCATGTGACCCATGTTCATCATGTGGGGCCCGGCACTAGTCGTTGGCTGCTGCTGGATCGTCATATTTGGCATGTGTTGAGATTGAGTAGGTTGCGGTTGTTGGGTTCCCGGCTGTGGCGGCATATGCTGATGCATTGGGGGCTGTCCAGCAGCGACTTGTTGCTGTCCCAATACACCACCGGTGGGAATCTGATGCGGTGGCAAACTAGATGGACCATTTTGACTCATCGTAGGCATCGCTTGCTGTGGAGGAGGAAACTGTGGTATCGAACTGACACTCATCTGTCCCATATCATGGCGAAGCTGACCCATTCCGTAGGGTGGCATTCCTCCGGGCATGCCTCCCATTCCCGGGAACATACCTGGCATATTTGGACCATACATTCCGGGCACGCCGTACATACCCGGCATCGGGGCTTGTCCCGGAAATCCTCCCATACCGTATCCTGGCGAACCCATCATCATCGAACGATCTGGTTCTCGCATAAGCGTGTGATACAAGTTGATGGCTTCCACAAGGTCACTACTGAGCTGAGTCAACTGTGCATGTTTTCGATCAACCCTTTCCAGTTCCGTATCAATCAACGGTCCCATCTGATTAACCATTTGTTCTAACTGCAACATCTCCTCGCTATCTGCCGACGGATCCTCTGGATCGGCCTCGTGCAAAAGATGCAACAACCGATCGATCTTTTCCTCGTTAATCTCGACTACCTGCTCCTTCGCTTTTTCCTCCTCTTCGTCGTCCTTTTTCTGCTCATCGGAAAATTGCACATTCTTCTTAGTCTTACTACTAGCCCCCTCCGGTTCCGTGTTCAAATCCGACGTAACGAAATTCGACGGGAACAGACCCTCCCCTCGATGGTTCTCACCCTTCCACCAATTTGGATCACTATCGTCCAGTACCATGAGAACTTCTCCAGCGTGGAACGTCATTTCGTTATCTTCGGCCGCTTCAAAGTCGTAAAGAGCACGAACCTGCAAAAAAGAGTGTCGACTTTAAATAAGCACCCAAGACGCCAATGTTTCAGTTACCTTTCTCGGTTCTGCAGGCGGTGCCGAGGATGTTGTCGACGACAGTAATGAAGGATAAAGAGAGCTCTGCAAAAGGAAAAAACAACATACAAATTAGCAATTCATTCACATCGCTACCAATGATAACACATACCGAGGCGGCCGCACCCCCGTTGGAGGCCATCTTCGGCGACTGACTTCCGCTGGTGCCAGCGCTGCTCTTGTTCTCCTTGAGCGACAATTCGATCGCCTTGGCAATGTCCTCCTCCTCTTGTTGACTAGAAACTACATTTGGATCCTTGCTCAGCGGAACTTCGCGCTTGGGTGTTACCGAGGGATCACTGAAGTCATGACCATCGGCACGTAACTTCATGTACAGCGACGGTATCAAGTTTAGCTGCGGATCACTTTTGAACTCCGATTCGGCCCACTTTTTGAGGCACAGTTTGAGACGCTGTCAGACAGGAAATAGGAAGAAATGATTAGTCGAGCAAAACAACAAACATGGTGCCTCGCTTACCGTATTAACTTTGGGTTGACTTTTCTGCAGCAATTTGCGGAATTCGGTTTCGAACTCGCGTGATGCCACCTCCAGGTGGAACTGCTTGCCGCAATTGCTCACGCAGGCATCCAGGAGCTGAAACGGAGATTAGGTAGCGCATTGAGCAGGGGTTCGATTTGAACAATCTGCGGCATATTTACCGTTATCGCTTGCATGACCACGTGTGGATCACTGTGGTTGAGCCGTTTCACGATCACTTTGAGGCATTCCTTCGAGTTGACCGCACCGTTGGTCACTTTGTCGCACACGTCCATGATTAGGCCCCACTTTTCCTGCGTGTTGGTCTCACTGGTTGCTTTGTCTGGAGAGGAAGAAGAGAGAGAAAAAGGGACGCATTAGGACTAACTTCTTGCAGATGAGCTATGGAAGAATCCTTAAGGGCTTATACAGCATCATTCTTGATGACAGTCATTACCTCAACATTTAGATTTGATATAATTCAGAGTATGTACTAGATATTGAAAATTTAATCTCATCAGTTTGTATGCTTACTTGCTATGAGCAATCTGATAGAGTACGATTCGATGTTCATTCACTAACAATCGAGATTTATCAATTTGAAATAGCAAGGTGAGTTTGCGAGAGCGAGATAAAAGATAGAAAAAAATACATGGAGTAGCGATTCACCTTAAACCAATACAATAAGTACTGTGATTTGTTGCCCGTGGCATTGCGTTATTTTAAAGGCTCAAATAATCAAATTCAACATGGTTGTGAAAGTTATTGATCAACTTCAAACACACCCGACAAAATGAGCCTTGACCGGGATAGTAATGGAAAATCGACTGACAAACGTAAACAATGGCTGCTTCTCATAATTTGTCGTGGCACAAAGGTTACCCATGTAAGCCTTCAATTCTATCTGCTAAGTGAACTTTTCCTCTTCGAAATAACCGTGGTGGATTGACTAGGCAAGTTTTCAATGACGAGAAATTTTCCCTCGGCCAACGGTTTCATAACCTTTTCGAAGCACGCCCGGGACCTATCGTTGACTTGTTTTCCAGCTGACTCTCAATCAGGTCCAAATTAGTGCCATGATAAAACGATCTTCAAGACCTGCTCTAAGCACCTTCGACCGATTCGCGAAACCCGTCACCTCTTACAGGTGTTCGGAAATATCGAGTGCCCTTTCGATCTTCCAAGGATGGCGAACGTTAACGCAGCAGATTTGCGAAGGTGATAGAAGTCTCTTCGAGGAATATTGATGCTCTGAAAAACCTTGAGTTCCCGGTTCATAAATTGGGAGAAAGTATGCTGTTTAATCGAATCGATAAGAAGCTGGATGACGAAACATGCTAGGGTTGGGAATGGGACCAATCGGCAAACAATGGAAGTTTTGAAAGATCGATGACCCTGGAGAAGATTCGTCCAAGAGACTGCTGAAAAGCGTCCACAAGGTTCAAAAAGCCATGAGTTATGGAAATGCGACATCATAAAAAGGGAAAGTCTTTCCGATCGCTACTCCGGCTGCAAAGGGAGCTTGTGAAACGATTCTGGGAAATTGAAACGTACTGCGATGCTGCAAAACGGGATAAACCATCCGAGGAGGCTTGTTTGAATCATTTTCGTGAAAGCGGGAACTACGGAAGGGTGAAACGTTGTTCGTCTTCCGTTTAACGACTTGAAGTTCCATGAGCGATGGCGGAAGGGCGATTCTTGGCATTGGAGAAAAGGTTGGATGGAGCCCCAGAACTGAAGCAGCAATATATGGTGTCCTTTCAAGACTATGAAACACGTGAGCAACGACATGACCGATGAAGAAAAACTTCCCGTGTTTTATCCCCTTCATCATTACGCCTTGGACGCCAGCAGTTCAACGGCGAGACTTCGAGTAGTTTCCGATGGATCTGCTGAAACGACCACTGGTGTCTATCAATCAGACGCAGATGATCGGACCTACAATGTAGAATCACTTGGTATGCATTGAGTCGAACTTCAGGATATTCAAGTACGTTAGCGGACGTCTACCAGATGTACCAGCAAGTAAGGATGCATCGAGATGTTTCTCGGTATCAGAAGATTATCAACCGATACGATGTTAATCAGCCGCAAAACCATTGTGGCAAAACCAATGTCAATTTTCGTCGAGGGCAGGAAGTTTTGATCTTCAAGGGGAATTTCTGTTAGCGCGTTCGATTTTCCTTTCAAAGCTTCCGGTTTCATTACCTTTCCCATCATCATTCTGAGAAGTTGAGCCAGTTCTTCGTACAAAAAAGGGGCCATCGGTTTTTCAGATTGAAAGCTTATCAGGAAAAGCGAACGTTTGCAGCCGCAGCAATGAAAAAAACTAGTTTTGCCTCAAAATCTGGATCACTAACAGCTTTAGATACCATTTCGAATGCTGTTGATTTTACAACAGCGTGAAAGCTTCTTTTGAAATCTGGATTCGATGGTTTTTTACAATCCGAACATACTTTTTTCAGAGGGCAAATTAATCCATTGCCCTTTTCGCAACCGTTTGGTTCTCCACCCAACATACTGCACAGAATTTAAGTGGAAAAACGTCCAATCCAGCAACTGCTGTGAATTCGGCACGCCGCAGTGGCATGTTCTTGAACAAATTGTATAACGAAAATAAAAAGTCGTCAATCTGCCATTCATTTTTCTTCATCCCATACTTGAACTCGTTGTGAATGACATGTAAACCACTGCTCCCAATGTTCAGCAAGCTGAAATGTGATCCGCGAAGTTCTTTCAATTCCTTATTCAAGTTTTCCTACATTGATATGTTCACATTCGGTGTCCGTCCATTGAAATTTGAATTATGTTTTCAACCAATAAGGGATTGGATAAAAAACGATCTTTCAGTCCATTCAAAATATCCTGTGCTCTCGTTGATGTTAAGAAAACGGAGCCCAAGTATCTGCTAGTCACACAGTGGGTATCTTGGTTCCAAAATCGTATACCCACGTCCAACTGCTAACGTTGAGACACTTCGTTAAGCGTTGCATCGAAACCAACAACAATGTCTGGACAATTCGCCATCATGTTGGATCAAGTTTTCCGAAAAGTAGGGACCCAAACCATGTGTAATGAGATATCCAATCTTAGTTCGACCCAATTGGTTAACTCAAGCTTAGAAGCTATTTCGCTATCGGGGAACATCAAGGGAAACAAACTGACGTCTTCACCGGAACCTCTTTGCGATTTGTGTGCCATAACCGTTTGCATAGCCCACAGAATTTTAGCACACGTAACTTTGTCAGTGAACAGATATTTACCCATCAAACCTGAAGCGCTAGAAGTTGCGTAATTGTTCCGTACAACAAGGAACAGCATCATCAAAAACGTCTGCAGAGTTGTCTGAAACAAACATTCAGACCATTTTGGACATAATTTCATTAAATTGTAAGGAAAAATTTAAAAACGAAGTCTTACTACCAATTAGGCTTTTTGACGTTTAATCACGTTTCCCTTTCTAGCACATGCAGAGGAATGATGGTTTGTTTTCCTCCAAAAGATTTTCCTACTTACTTGCTCTCCTTTGTTTTAAATGGCGCTGTAGTGTGCGTGCGTTCAAGGCCACTTAGCCTTATAGTAACGGTAAACGAACTCACACGTACATTAGTGCGTCGAGTGTTTGCTTCCAGTAGGTACTTTTTGCTTTTTTCGTGACTAGAAAACGCAATTATTCCCATGGTGTGGATATTGAACGATTTATTGCACCAAAGGCATTTGGGTGATTTGTTATCCCGTGTATCAGCCGCGCACCATGGGAACAACTTCTTGTACTTCGAAGAAAACGTTGTGGACATTCAATAGAAAACATTTTACTTTCGATGCACTCTCCTGATTACAGCCTTTCGCGCTAATGGATTACTTTGCCACACACACAAGCTTATTAGGCTGAGTGGCCTTGAACGCACACACACTACAGCGCCATTTAAAACAAAGCAGTGCAAGTAAGAAGGGGAATCTTTTGGAGGAAAACAAACCATCATTCCTCTGCATGTGCTAGAGAGGGAAAGATGATTAAACGTCAAAAAGCCTAATACCGACACAAATTTTTCATTAGGGCCTAACTGACAAACGTAAACAATGGCTTCTTCCTTGAATTTCTCGTTATTGAAAACTCGCCTTATCAATCCACCACGATCATTTCAAAGAGGAAGTGTTCACCTATCCGATAGAATTGGAGGCTTATATGGGTAGCTTTTGTGCCACGAGAAATTTACGGAAGAAGCCATTGTTTACGTTTGTCAGTTAGGCCCTAATGAAAATTTTGTGTCGATACAGAGGCTATCTGACGTCTAATCTTCTCTCACTTTCTTGCGTATTGCTATCACTACTGCGCAGGGTACACTCGCGTTACTTACTCAATTTTTGAGTACACAGCGTACTATCTCTTTCTCTCACGGAATGTTACTCAATTTTCGTTAAAAGTGGATCAACTCAATTTTTGAGTAGATCCACTTTTACGAAAATTGAGTAACATTTCCGTGAGAGAAAAAGAGATAGCATACAATTGTACTCAAAAATTGAGTAAAGTGGCGCGGGAGTGTAGTGCAAGTAAAAAAAAAACAAGAACGAATGGAAATGGAATTGTCAATAAAGGGGATTTGCCTAGACGTCGAATTTTAAATATGGTTTCGACCAGGGGCCTGGCAACCCTATTTAATTTACTAGCGTTTGACAGTATGCAACATATCACGGGCCTTATTTAAATAAGGCCCGTCTGACATTTGTTACTACGGGTCCCTAATTTTTCCTGGTTTTCCCGGTACACTGGTCACTATGCTTATGGTTTGCTAGACTACCGAGGGCAATCTTCGCCAGTTTCTACACAGACTGGAATAGATTTTGCTTCAAGAAACGGTTAACTATGAAGTTAAGGAATACTACAGTATCGTAAGATGTATGCGTTTTTATATCCATGGCTACAGAAGGTTGTCTCCAGAATTGACGTCTGACGGTTTCGTGGGAGCCCTTCAACGATTCGTAAGCCGCTGCGCACTCGTCCAGAAGCTGTATTCTGAAAACGCCACTATTTTCGAAGGCGCGAATAACATCAACTGAAGCTCAACGAATTTTGTGCCGAGAGAGCGATTGAATGGCCATTCATAGCATCATTCAGTCCTCACTTTGGTGGGATTTGGAAGGCCCGTGTAAAGTCGGTTAAATAACACACGAAGCTGATCATGGCAGAACATAAGCTTTCATTCGAACAATTTTCGATCGTGCATTATATTCGCGCCCTCTTGTTCCTGTATCAGACGACCCGAGTGACATCAGTGCCCTCACGCCCTCGAGCATATTCTGCAAGGTAGACTTTTCGAGTGGCAACAGGTAGACTTTCCCCCGAAGGATTTCAAGGTCACCGATTACCAGGTCGGAGCCTTGGTCCTCATGGTAGATGAAAACACTCCGCCACAGTAGTGGCAACTGGCTCGCATCGTAGAGCTGCACCCTGATAAGGACGGCCACACTCACGTGGTTAGTCTTCGCACGGAGAATGAAACGACGAAACGAGAAAGATCTGTTTTTTGCCATTGAAATAACGACAGAGACCAACAACACGAGTAGGGTTTTGAAATTCTAATTTCCGCGGGCTGGAGCCGGTTGAGTATAGCAACCCACCCAGCAATGCTGCCAATCTACGAGAGAAAACACAATTCTGTGTTTCTACCAACACAACTAAGCTCTAATGAGGAATCCATGTGAAGCTAAAGTGAGATTAAACATCGTTATTTCTGAAACTGAAATTGATAATAACTTTTTCATTTGTATGGAATTGGGCAGTATCGATATTAAAGCCTGTCCACGCCATATTTCGAACGCCAAAATAATAGCAGCAAAAAAAATTACACAATTCAACAAACCCGATTTTTTATTTCACAATAAGAGTTATATCTACATTTGAAACAGTAGATTAAGATGTTAAGCCTTCTTTCTGTGGCACTCCCGCCATCAGGTTCCGTACGGTGCTCTCAGATACGCCCACCGAATCTCCAGCTTCTCTTGAAATCATTGGTACCTTGCTTTCTTCTTAGTTGCGAAGAGTTTCCGATTAACTAGAGCCCAGTACTTCTGTATTGGGTGAAGTTCTGGACAGTTTGGTAGATTGGCTGTTTTTGGCACGTATTTGACCTCTTGTACCTAATATCATTCCAGGACGGATTTCGCATAGTGACAAGAAGCGAAATCAGGCCAAAACAGTGCAGGAGAATCGCAGGCTTCTGATAAACGGTAGCAACCGCTTTTGCAGACATTTCTTCTTTCTTCTCGTACACCTCCTTATGGATAGAGCCGGTAGAGACGAAACTTTTAGATTTTCGACCACAACTACATATGGCCTGCAAAATCAAATACTTCTTCGGGAATATGGACACCTTTTTTGTCCGGAAAGTTGTGTTGCATTGCGGTATAAAAAGCTAGACCCGGAAGCTATATAAAGTCATCGAGTACGTATGTTTCCTCGTTCATTATGATACTAGAAAATGTTTGCAAACAATTGGTGTAGAGCACCTTAGTACTTAGCTTTACCAACGATTTTCTGCTCTTTTTATCACCAATTACTTTGCTTAGATAGCTCGAAAAACCGTTTTTCACTATCGTCATCTACGACGTTTAACGTCACTTTTGCGTTACTTGTATTCCTGAATAGCGAGGCGAAATGAAAAAAAATTTTTGTGATATCGACGCGACGAGCAACAAGGGTGTACTCTTCCACATTAAACATGTGCTCTACCTCCCGGAGTTGCGGGAAAACCTAATGTGAGTCAAGAAGAGGGCCCAAGCTGGAATTGACGTGCTGTTTTCTGGAAATGTAGCTTGTACGAATTTGAGCTGTCGCTGGAAGAAACGCAAGCCAACCATTTTGAAGCTGGAATTGGAAACCTGAGGCACACGGGCATATCGGACAAAGAGGATTGGGAATCATGACATGTAAAGAATTGCTGAAAGATATAGATGGAAATTCGACGAAAATCAATGTTTGCGATTCATGTGTTCAAGCCAAGCAATACCGAAAGCCGTTTGGTGGAACTCGTGTTAGGGCCGGCCGGTTGGAGCAAATTTATCAGGATATATTCGGGCCCATTGCCCACCGGCACGGGATGGTTCTCGCTACATAGTAAGTTTCATCGACGACCATATCCATTCCGCGATGATTTACTTGCTGAAGCGAAAATCCGGCGTGTTCAAGAAGTTTCAAGAATTTGAAACAAATGTTGCGGTCATGTTTGGAAACTCCATATCAAAGACGACGGTTGATCCAGACTGTTCCACGAGTCAGATGCAGTTCGACAAGAGAAAAAGGATCCAGTTAGAAACGGCGGTTGCATGTGCACCCCAGCAGGATGGCGTAGCGGAGAGATTCAACGGAGAGAAAGTTCGTTCCGTACCTCAATCGAAAATTCCGAAGAATTGTGGTCTAAAGCAGCTCTCGCATGCGTATGCTTGATGAACCGAAGTCAACAAAGGCACTACTCTCTGGCGTTACTCCTGCTGAGATGTGATTCGGTGTCAAACTGGCACTAAACAAACTTCGTGTGTTCGGCTGCAAGAGTTTCCTTTTGGATTCCAAAGAAATTAGAGACGTAAGTTAGATGCTAAGAACATGCGCTCGCTCCGCACTCAAATAGGGAAGATATTCCCAGTAAATTATTGTCAGAGCATAGCGGACGGAAGCGCAGACTCCCCGGTAAGTTATTCGATTACTTCATCTGTTATAGAGCTGTTTATAACGTCGATCCGCAATCGTATACAGAGGCGTTGCTGCCCGATGGCAGTAATCAATGGCAGGAAGCGATGGATGTAGAGATGAAATCCCTGGATGATGGACCGCACGTGGAAACTGCACGAGCTGCCGACAAACCGGAAGGCTTTTAAATCGAAGGGGTGTATAAACTGAAGACCAAGGCAGATGGTAAAGTTGAGCGATACAAAGCGCGGCAGGTAATCCAAGGATTTTCGCAGATCAAAGGAGTCGATTACGGCGAGGGGTATTCGCCTGTTTTCAGATACGCTACGGTTGGCTACCTGATGGCAGATGCAGCAAGACTTGGATTAGAGATTTATCACGTCGACGCGGCCATGGCTTTTCTTCAAGGTGATCTGGCAGACGAAGAAATCTAGATGGAGCAACCAGAGGGCTGTGTTGTCGATGGCGGCAAGTGATTGTCGTCGAACCGCGAACCGCGTATGGAACATAAAGCTTTATGCAGAGTTAAGAAACGATTTCCTGATTTAAGGATGACAAGTTCCTTGTCGTGGCTGTGTATGTGGATGACTTTTGAGTTTTCTCCAATGACGATATTGTAACGACGAGACCCGTCGTTCTGGCGGCACTGCCAGGAATCAATGATTCCACTTTCACTATTTAGCGATCAACACCATCGGTAGACGTAGACGATCAACACAATCGGTGTGACCTTAACAAAAGTTGTGTCGAACAATAGAAGTACAGAGTTGATGTGAGAAAATAGTATTCTTTAGCGTATGAATTTGATAACCTACGTTAAATATAATTAATAACCTACTTAATTTACAGTGCCTACTTATATGGTGTTAAAACTTAAAACTACCGTGCAATTATTATTTAATTATCTACCTAAAATACGTCTTAGTGAGTACGGATATTGAGCTGTAAATCTCTTAAACTAAACTTGCACTTCCAGACAGAACACAGATTGGATAAGTCAGTGCGTAATAGATACGATCCTCCTAAATTTCGCAGAGTACACCAAATATGTAAGCATCTTATATTATATTATGTTATTAAACTAATGCCATTGAAATAAAATATATTTGTAGCTCAAAGCACACAGACTAAAGATCGTGTTTGCTATTCAGACTTGGTGTAACCTAACCCCACAAAACTTTGAGATATTTGTACGAGGGAAGAATGACGGATGGACATCACGATGCCACTGGATTTAATTGCCAAATGTGCTTACAGCCCGATTCGGCAGACACACAAATGGTTGCTTGTGACGCATGCCAACAGTGGGAGCACTTTTCTTGCGCCGGTGTTGATGAAAGCGTGAAGATGCAGCCGTACGTGTGCAGTGTATGCAAGCCGAAAAGGACTGGGGCTAAGTCGAAGGAATCGTTGAAACCCACGGAGAAGGGTGATAAAAAATCTAAAGCTTCGTCAAAGAGAACAGCTACGAAAGTTAACCCGCCCCTTCATCTGTGAGTTCTGCTACCCGACTGGCCCTGCTGCAGGCGAAGATGAAACTTCTTGAGGAGCAGGAGCAGCAACAAGCTCAGGATCTACAGGCGGAAGAAGCACTGAAGAAGCGGGAAATGGAGGAAGCACAGCGACAATTGGAAGAGAAGAGGAAGCTACTGGAGGAGGAAAACCGCCTGAGGGAACTAAAGCTTCAGGGCGAAATGAAGATTTTGGAGAAGCGAAAGCTAATGCGGGAGCAGTCTTTAGAAAAGAAAAATGAGCTTCTAAAGCAAATGTCTGAATGTGGTAGCAGAAGCGGTTCAAATGTAGATTCGCACGAAAAGGTGTCTTCGTGGCTAGCGGGACAAGAGGATCTAGAACCATCATCTACGGATCCACTCAACCGTAACACACTACGATTACCAGCGCCCGTAATGACAGAGCCAGTTATCGCGTCGATGCTTATTCCACCGCCCATTCCAGCTAGTTCGTCGGTACCCATTCATACAGTAGTCTCAACAGCAGTACCAAACTGCACTGCTTCGTCGCTGATGTTTGCCACACTCCCACCACCAGTTCAAACCACGGTGCCTATGACTGCCCCGGTCAGTAGGTCGATAACCATGCAGATACCAGCTTCAGCAGCTACCATGCAGGCACCAATACTACCTGATTTCTCGTACCCGGTTCAAACTTCTGCGCCGGTACAAATGCATCAACCTTATCCAACGTTCAACAGCACAACGGGAAATATCATTGGACAAACACATTTTCGCTCACACGGTAATCCTCCCGGGCCATCCGTCGTTCCAGCAGTATTGGGTACCAATCAGTTGGCGGCGAGACAAGTCTTGGGAAAAGATCTACCAAAATTCAGCGGCCGTCCGGAGGACTGGCCACTTTTCATCACGAGCTTCGAGCAGTCAACGACAGCGTGTGGATATACCGATGTTGAAAATTTGATTCGTCTCAAAAAATGTCTTGAGGGGAAATGCGCTGGAATCCGTACGTAGCAAACTACTGCTCTCTCAGCGTTCCGCACGTTATACAAACCCTACGCACACTATATGGAAGACCCGAATTGTTGATACGGTCGCTGCTGGATAAAATCCACCGTGTGCCGACCCCTAAATACGACCGACTGGAGACTGTTATAGAGTTCGGGATAGCTGTTCAGACTCTGGTGGACCATCTCGTCGCAGCGGGACAAATTGTGCATCTCGCGAATCCAGCCCTTATGCAGGAACTAGTGGAGAAGCTGCCGGGGACAATGAAAATGGAGTGGGCGATCTATAAGTCACGCCTTCCAGTAGCAACTTTGCAGTCTTTCGGTGACTTCATGTCTGGACAAGTCGCTGCAGCGAGTCAGGTGTCATACGAGCTTCCTACTCTTGATCGGTCTGGAAAAAACGAGAAGATTAAATACAAAAATAAAGGTATCATCCAAACTCACTCTATTGCTTCGTCGCCATCTACTTCCGCAAAAACAGGTAAGCCGTGTGCGTGCTGCAGTCGCGAAGGCCATAGATTGATGGAATGTAATCGCTTCAAGTCCCTGAGCACGGAAGATCGGTGGAAGCTCGTGGAGCAGAAAAGACTCTGTCGTACGTGCTTGAATAACCACGGAAAGTGGCCTTGCCGGTCATGGAAGGGCTGCGAAAAGGAAGGTTGCCGCCATAAACATCATACACTTCTCCACGGTGCACCACCAACACCACAATCTGAATAACGGCCAACCACTCGGCTAACCTTCGTGTATGTTCCGAATCGTTCCAGTTGTGCTACATGGAAAGGGACAGAATCTACTGATTTTCGCCTTCATCGATGAAGGATCCTCGGAAACCCTCATAGAAGAAGCGGTAGCTAAGCAATTGGGAGCAACCGGACCGACAGAACCGCTGACGTTGCACTGGACTGGCAGCGTTTCTCGGGAGGAGGCCAATTCGAAGCGGATTCAGCTACAGATCGCCGCAAAGGACAGCGCGCATCGTCACAACCTACATCAAGTTCGCACTGTAAGTTGTCTGCTGCTTCCGTCACAATCGCTACGTTACGGAGAAATGGTTCGGCGATACCAACACCTACGAGGCCTTCCAATCAAGGACTACACTAACGTTCAACCGAAGTTGCTAATAGGGCTCAACAATCTCGGTTTATGTGTGCCGAGGAAATTGAGAGAAGGAGGACCGTTCGATCCCGTCGCTGTTAAATGCCATCTTGGTTGGAGTATTTACGGGGAATCTCTGCTAGTCCGATCCGAAGCATAGCCATCAATTTTCATGCTTCTGTCCCTTCGGCGTCCGATAATCTGTTAAATGAGCAGTTACGTGATTATTTCGCCATCGAAAGTAGCATGGTGTCAGCTGGGATCCAAACGGATTCTGAAGACGACAAACGTGCTAAAGCTCTACTGAAGAGCACTACCCGCCGTATTGGTAGACGTTTTGAAACAGGCCTTCTCTGGAGGTCCGACAATGTGGAGTTTCCGATAGCTATAGCATGGCACTCCGTCGACTGCAATCACTGGAACGCAAATTCAGTAAGGATCCGGCGCTCGGAACGAGGGTAACACAACAGATACGCGAGTATGAACATGAAAGGCTACGCCAGTCGAGTAAAAGACGAAGAGTTGTCCTGCGATGCCAAACGAACGTGGTATTTACCACTAGGTATTGTAATAAATCCCAAGAAGCCTTCCAAGCTCCGGCTAATTTGGGACGCAGCGGCGAAGGTGGGTGACGTGTCCTTCAATTCAAGGCTGCTCAAAGGACCAGACCTTTTGACACCGCTGCCGGCTGTACTCTCTCGATTTCGGCAACATCAAGTGGCGGTCACGGGAGACATAAAAGAGATGTTCCACCAAATCAAAATACGAAAGCAAGATCAACATTCTCAGATCTTTCTTTGGCGGGAACATCCATCTGAAAAGCCACAAGTCTTTGTGATGGAGGTGGCTACTTTCGGATCTACGTGTTCGCCAGCCTCAGCACAACATGTGAAGAACCTCAACGCTAGGGAACATGCACATCTGTACCCTAGAGCAGCGGTGGCCATCCAAGAAAACCACTATGTGGACGACTATTTGGACAGCTTTCAAACCATTGAAGAGGCGATCCAAGTAGTCAAGGACGTAAAGTTCGTCCATTCGATGGGCGGATTTGACATTCACAATATCCTTTCGAGTTCTACTGAAGTACTGCGAGAGGTCGGTGAGCAGCAGGACGCAAATTCCAAGAACTTATCACTGACGCGCGGTGCGTGCACTGAATCCGTTCTGGGAATGCGATGGATACCGACGGATGATGTATTTACATACACGTTCATTCCACGTGTTGACCTGCAATCTGTATTGGACGAGAATCATGTACCGACGAAGCGGGAGGTTTTGAAAGCGGTGATGAGCCTGTTCGACCCGCTAGGCTGTATCTCGTTTTTCTTGGTGCACGGAAAGATCCTCATCCAGGATACATGGACGTCCAAAATCGGCTGGGATGATACTATTGGGGAAAATGCTTGGAGCGGTGGAAGCAGTGGACAAAACTGTTCGATCAACTACCGTTATTAAGAATCCCTCGGTGCTATTTCCGTGCACCTCTTCCCGAAAAAGTTTGACTGTCTACAGTTGCATGTGTTTGTAGACGCTAGCGAGTCTGCCTATTCGTGCGTTGCATACTTCCGGCTGCCCGTGGAAGATCAAATACAGGTAGCGTTGGTAGCAGCTAAGACCAAAGTAGCCCCGATCAACACCTCTCCATCCCACGATTGGAACTGAAAGCTGCCGTTCTTGGGACTCGCCTCCAAGAATCGTTAAAACAGTACCACACTATTCCTATTGCGCAATCCTTCCTATGGAGCGATTCCAAGACGGTACTGGCATGGATACAATCTGAACATCGTCGATATCACAAATTTATTGCCGTTCGCGTCGGAGAAATACTGCTTTCTACTGATGTGAATCACTGGCGATGGATACCGTCGAAATTAAATCCAGCTGACGAGGCCACAAAATGGAAGAATGGGCCTAAGTTTCGTGGGCGGATGGTCCATGGTTTCGTGGGCCTAGGTTTCTGCAACAGGACGAAGAATCTTGGCCAGCGCAACAGCAAGCGTTCACCACACTGGAAGAATTACGCCCAGTGCATGTACATCGTGTTCAAAGCCCCATCGTGGACGCAGCACGGTTCAGTAAATGGACCACAATGCAGCGAATGGTCGCGTACATGTTTCGGTATGTAGATAACTTAAGACGGAAGGCAGAACGACGCCCACTAAATAGCGGACTGCTTAAACAGGAAGAATTGGCGAAAGCAGAGCGATTCATCTGGAAAACCGCGCAAGTGGATGCCTTTCCAGAGGAAATCAGAGTACTGAAGGCGACGCAGGGTGCTCCTGATAATCGACATTGCGCAGTTCCAAAATCAAGCCGTATCTACAAGCGCTGGCCGTTCCTCGACGAAGACGGGATCCTTCGTATGCGGGGAAGGATTGGAGCCGCTCCTTTCGTGCAGTACGAGGCAAAATATCCCGCTATCCTGCCCGAAAAACATCGCATAACAACTCTGCTCGTAGAATCGTTCCATTACCGATTCCGCCATGCGAATAGAGAAACCATCACCAACGAACTAAGGCAACGTTTTGACATACCTAAACTACGAACGGTGATAAATAGAGTCATGCGAAGTTGTGCCTGGTGCAAAGTAGCGAATGCTTCGCCTAAACCGCCTGTTATGGGAAATCTGCCAGAAGCTCGCCTGAAATCATTCGTGCGACCATTTACGCATGTGGGATTGGACTACTTCGGCCCAGTGTACGTGAAGGTAGGCAGGAGCCAAGCTAAAAGGTGGGTGGCGTTATTCACGTGCCTTACCGTTAGGGCGGTTCATCTCGAGGTAGTCCATAGCCTCACTGCAGAGTCGTGTATCATGGCTATTCGTAGATTTGTTTCCCGACGAGGTACACCTGCAGAATTCTACACCGATAATGCTACGTGTTTCCAGTCTGCAAGCAAAGAGTTGGACAGCGAAATAAGGTTACGGAATGATGCAATTGCCCACACATTTACCAGCGCGCAAACCAAATGGAATTTTATTCCACCTGCAGCCCCCATATGGGCGGTGCATGGGAGCGTTTGGTGCGCTCGGTAAAGGCAGCGGTCGGAACGATATTATTGGCACCTCGGCGCCCGGATGATGAAACCTTGGAAACGATACTGTTTGAAGCGGAAGCGATGGTAAACCGCCGGCCGCTTACGTACGTGCCCTTGGAGTCGGCAGACGAGGAAGCACTAACCCCAACCATTTTCTCCTTGGTAGCTCTAGTGGAGTGAAAATTCAGCCTACGGAACCTGTGCCAGAACACGCAACCCTGAGGAGCAATTGGAAGCTGACTCAGTACATTACCGATCAGTTTTGGCGCAGGTGGATCAAAGAGTATCTGCTCTGTGATCACACGCAGATCCAAGCGGCACGAAGAAACGAAAGACCTACAAGTTGGCGATCTAGTTTTGGTCGTGAATGGAGCAATGAAGAACCAATGGATTCGAGGCCGTATCATCGAGGTCTTCCTGGGAAAGATGGCAGAGTTCGACAGGCCCTGGTGAAAACAGCGACTGGAGTCTTCAAAAGAGC
Source organism: Aedes japonicus (assembly GCA_034211315.2). Classification (NCBI taxonomy): domain Eukaryota; kingdom Metazoa; phylum Arthropoda; class Insecta; order Diptera; family Culicidae; genus Aedes; species Aedes japonicus. The sequence continues at coordinate 92,808 of JASCZW010001479.1, forward strand.
AGCAGTAAAATTGGCGGTTCTCGACGTTGTAGAGAAGGGTAAACCAGATGATGAACCTCCGGAGACTTCGGACCTCATCCTGCCTTACGGGAGGGGGTATGTAACGACGAGACCTCGTCGTTCTGGCGGCACTGCCAGGAATCAATGATTCCACTTTCACTATTTAGCGATCAACACCATCGGTAGACGTATACGATCAACACAATCGGTGTGACCTTAACAAAAGTTGTGTCGAACAATAGAAGTACAGAGTTGATGTGAGAAAATAGTATTCTTTAGCGTATGAATTTGATAACCTACGTTAAATATAATTAATAACCTACTTAATTTACAGTGCCTACTTATATGGTGTTAAAACTTAAAACTACCGTGCAATTATTATTTAATTATCTACCTAAAATACGTCTTAGTGAGTACGGATATTGAGCTGTAAATCTCTTAAACTAAACTTGCACTTCCAGACAGAACACAGATTGGATAAGTCAGTGCGTAATAGATACGATCCTCCTAAATTTCGCAGAGTACACCAAATATGTAAGCATCTTATATTATATTATGTTATTAAACTAATGCCATTGAAATCCGCTCTCTTCTCCTCAATGCAGACTAAAGATCGTGTTTGCTATTCAGACTTGGTGTAACCCCTAACCCCACACTCTATGTTCAAGCATTACATTCTGAGAGAAGGAGCTGATGAAGATATTCCCTCTGGTGCACGCGAACAAATGCAAAATACACAAAGGCAAAATTTGAGCGAACTTCTTCAACAGGTAGGAAACTGATGGTTTTGTAGATGTTGTATTTTAAATCTTCAAAATGCCAGTAATAAATTGGTAATCAATCATGATTTATACATCGAATCATTAGCCCGACAGATATAGCTTATGTTCGTATCATTAAAAGTGAAGTAATTTGGAAAATGTAGGAGTTTTAGACCTATTTCCTAAGAACTGATCAAAACAGTCACCCCTGATTAAGCCGTTCCCTACCCTATATGAATTACACGGAAACCAAAAATGCATAAAATCGAATGTAAGACGAATATCTACCATGCTCCGACAATAAACACGGCAGATGTTGGTAGACAATGACCTTAACGACTATGTTGTGAATAAGGGTGGCGTACTAAAAGTCATTGCGTGGAGAATTCGAGGCACATACGGCGGGTCAGCGATCATTGGTTCGAGTTCATCGGTCATCTGAAGCCACAGTGCTCTTAGCCTGACGATCTTGAAAGACTACGGTCATACCAAGCAATACGGTTTAGAGTTGAAGCAAACGTTACAGTTGTTTAGAGAAGTTTGGGTGGAAGATATGTTATGCTATTGGATATTCAGGACCCCGCGGTTTTACCGTAAAACTTACGGAAGGAGCCTGATTCTACAGAATCGGCCTCGTCAAATGCCGGAAATGCTTCGCCAAGGCTGTAGTCTGTCAAGGCTTCGAGTCCGTCAAGACACTCGAAATAGGCAAGGAACAGATTGGGGTCCACTGAAGCTGTAGCTAAATCGTGGCGTTACAAAGACTTACAACATACAAAGAGAATTTCTAAGGATTATCGTTTTAGATGATATTTGATTTCCTGAAATAGGTACAAAGTAATGAACCTGTGTAACAGGTATTGTCTTTACGTGGCTATAGAACTCCTCAAATTCTTCTGACATATTTGCTGAACAGTAACAGCTGATGTGCAGCAGAAATTCAGTTTTGTAATACTTTTATTTGTCTGTTCAACTGCCAAGTCATATAGTTCCCGAGGAGTTTTGAACGTGTTTCCATAATCTTGAGCAAGGCTTGCTCTCTTTGCCATTCGCTTGAGAGTACCACCAATAGCATCACATGGAACTTTCACATGAAACGTTGCAAAGAAGTGCCATTCTGCTTCCAATCCATACTTGGACTGCACACGCTGGCAATTTTTTTTTTTTTTGTTGTGTAATGGTCCGCTGCTCCATCTGACATGAAAATATTTTTTGAGCAATACACAAAGGTTTTTTTTTTGCACGGGGAATACGTTCCACTTTTAGTATGGAACCGTGCAAAAAAAGACTAAATAGAGTTGATAAATTCACATGCTTAAACATTTAAAACTGCTTCGATTTTGTTTGTATGCGTTACCTTTCTATGGAATGCTCAAAATACCCTTTTTAAAATGTTGAGCATTTACACCAAAAATTGTGATTTTTTTGAAAAACTGCCATATGATTACTCTTGGCCCAAAGCGCAAAATGTGATTTGAATTAAGTTTTCCCGTTCTGAAGTTATCGCCGAAAACAACCCGTGTAAAAAAAACCGTGCAAAAAAAAACCTTAGTGTATATTGAGTTTTGTTTAGTGAAATCTAGCAATTTTGATATAAACAACTGAACTGCTATTAAGTCATGGGTCCATACTTCAGATATTATGATAAAGCTTTTGTTTTCCAATTTATTGTCCTTCTTGTCATATACTTCAAAGGTTTGGTAATAAACAGGACCAACCAACTGATTTAAATGTATTATCACTCAAGTTTAAAATATTAATAATTTAAAAATAAGCCCTATCCAAATAGCAGCCTTGATTTTTCAAACATTCAAAGACCCTTAAAAAATCTAAATTGTCATTATAATTAAATTTAATTGGCTTCTGTGAGATTTTAGGACCAATTAATAAGACGAGTTGGCGCGATACACGGTAAAAATTGGACATGAAAAATTTGTTGTTAGAAAAACTATATAAAAAAAATTCGTTTAATTCTAAGATAGCAATGTTTTGCAAATTGACTTTAAATTTTAAAATATTGTTTTTAAGCGTGTAAGAATCGATTTTACTATTTTTACAATTTTTTTCATAAAAGATAAGACAATTTTTCAAAAGTCAACCATTCATAACTTTTCGTTTTTGAGTTATGTTTTGTTGTTGTTGTTGTTGCTTGTAATTTTTGTTGTTGCTTGTAAAACCATTTTTTTCGCGGCAGAAAGTCTCTCATATAAAGATAAACAACAAGCAACAACTTCCGGCGGCGGTGGTGTAGTGGTAAGCGTGACTGCTACTTGGCATCCCAGTGGGTCTGGGTTCAATCCCAGTCGACGTCGGTGGTTTTTCTGAGGCGAAAAAATCTGGTCACGTCTACCTTCAGAAGGGAAGTTAAGTCCCGGCTCATATTCATGAGTCGATAGGTAGGGTCCAGGTGGTGGAGTCGTCTTCCTGGCGTCGGTGATTGTCACCATGAGAGGAAATAGGCCGACGGAAAATTAAAATAAAATAAAATAAACAACAACTTTTTTTTCCTCTAAGGTGCCCATCTTACAATGTATGGCGAGCTTTAAGACAATTATTTATAATGCCTTTATTGAAAAAAAAATTCGTCCAATTCTAAGATAGCCTTTTTTGAAAATTGACTTCAAATTTGAAAATATTTTGTATAGCGTGGAAAAATTGATTTTAAAATATTTTTTTTTTTCATAAAAGAAAGGACAATTTTCTAAAAGTCACTCTTACATCACTTTTTTGTAAGTCTTCCTTGCAAAAAGTTCCTTTATGTGCTATTTTGATTTTAAAAAAATCTAGCAAAAACCTTGAGCCCTTTTCAAATGGTAGTCTAGATAAATTTTCAAAAACAAAGTATGCAAAGTTGCTTGAAAAGACATAGTTCACACAGCCACAAAGTTTCATTAAATTCTGAGAGGGTGCAGCCAACCACGAAGACGAGTTGTCGTGAAATTCGTCTATGGTATCATCATCATAAACAGCTCTTATAAAGACTGGACTCGGAAAAAATTATACACACAAAAATGATCACCAAAAATTCATTTTAAATCGGATACTTCTCAAAGTTCAGGGATTTAATAACTAGATATTAGCTATGCTTTGCCATACTTTATTTATTGAATTACCACCCCCAAGCTGAATGCTCGTACATTTCTCTTAACACTGCTCATGAGATCTTGGCGAGGCTTTGTCCATCTTCCTTACACTATTTCACCCAGTTTGTCTTCAAAGCTTCAAGGGGTTTGAATGTTTTTCCGCTTTTCTTCAACTTCTTCTTCATTATCGCCCAAAACTTTTCGATCGGACGAAGTTCTGGTATATTTTGCGGGTTCGCCTGCTTCGGGACCACATTAACGCCCTTCGCTTCGTACCAATCCATTACAGACTTAGCGTAATGGCACGAAGCGAGATCCGGCCAGAACAGAGTGAGACCACGGTGAGAGCGGAGGAAGGGCTTCTGCAAGCATTCCTCTCAATAAATCTGCCCGTTTATTGTGCCGGTTGTAACGAACGGCTTGCTGTACCGTCCGCACTCGCAAATCGTCTGCCACAACAGGTAATTCTTCGCGAATTTGTCCATTTTTCTTCCGGAACTTTTCCGGAAACTCCATGCGGGACATACCGACAAAAAACTCGAGGCCGGGGATTTGTTTGGTGTCCGCCTTGATATATCTTTCGTCGTCCATGACGAGACAGCCTGGCTTGACCAGCCACTCACGGTACAGCTTCCGCGGACGCAATTTGGCCACCGTGTTTTGCTTGTCTGTCCGGTTTGGCGCCTTCCTGACCTTAAAAACACGTAGCCCAGCCCGCTTCATGGTTTGCTGGACGAACCACTTCGACGAATTGACCTTTTTGGCCACGTCTCGTATGGAAAGGTTCGGGTTATTATTAAAGTACTGCCTTATCTTCCACGCCTACTCTGGGTATTTCGTTTTCGGTTTTCTACCGCTTCCAGCGCGCCGCTCGATGGTCTTCACAACGTTCTCCACAACGCGGGACACGGTGGAATGGTGGATTCCAAGCCTTTTGCCGCTCGCTCTGTGCGACTGACCAGGATCGTTCTGATATCGCTCAAGATTTGCTGGCGTAGCTCTTCTTGTTTCGAATGCATCTTGAAAACTACTTGACAGATCGCGATAAACATAAACATAACACTCTAAACTAGTATTACCCAAGATTTCATTAATTTTTACCCACGCGATAAAAAGTTACACCCAAAACAAAGAGCCGCATTTTTACTGTATCAAAGTTTTGATAAAATTCTACTTAACAGCAGTAAGCAAAGTCAGAAAAAACTTAAATAATTGATGAATTATGAATTTTTAAAATCTACTGTATTATAAACTAAGAAATTTGTCTCAGAATTTCCCTGGAGGCAACTGGCCAAATCAGGCCAAAAGCTGACTTTGCCCCTATACTTGCGGATGAACGGCTATGCACGCTTTTAAGGCATTCTTCGATGTGTGGCATTCTTGGGATGTCATAGTAGAGGATGTGACGAATGTTTCCGTTTTCAGGCCACAACTGTAAATCGCTTGCCAAATCATGGCCTTCTTCGCGAACTTGTCGGCAAACACGAATTTGAATCTTTTCGGCACATCCCCACGTCTTGTGGGTACTTGTGGGTTCTCCTTGCACCAATAATAACAGATTTGTTTGTTTACAAAACTACTGAGCCAAAAATACGCTTCATCAGAAAAGATGAAATTGGGATCATTTTTAATTGACTCTAAGGCCAAAACTGCAATCTTCCGGCGCATATGATGGTCTGCAGGCTTCTGTTCTACGCTCCCTTAGCTCAGTCGGTAAAGGTGCAGCTACAAAACAACACCATGCTGGAGGTGGCTGGGTACTATTCCCGGTCTGGTCTAGGAATTTTTCGTTAAGGGAAATTTCTCGACTCCCTGGGAATAAAGGGTGTATCCGATAAAAATGGCACACACATATATACTCATCAAAATTAAACTGATTATCGGATTTTCTTGAAATTTTCAGGGAATGAAGAACTACTAATGAGTTTTGATTTACAACATTTGTTTTATTCAATTTCGTCTCCCACCCCGAATGCCCGCACCTTCCTTTTCACTCCACCCATCAAATTTTGTACAACCGATTTTCCCAGTGTTTTTGTTGTTTTTACCCAAATTTTCTTCAATTCTAGCTCTGTTTTTATAGTTTTGGGATGTTTGCGAAGTTTCGTTTTCATAATTGCCCAGAATTTTTCAATTGGACGAAGTTCCGGTGAATTTGGTGGGTTCATATCCTTTGGCACAAAATTTGAATCCGTTGGCTCGGTACCACTCAATACGTTTCGAGCGTAGTGGCAGGATGCTAGATCAGGCAAAAACAGAGTTGATCCGTTGTGCTTCTCGGTGTGGAAAAAATTGACTGCCCGAAATGAGTGCGAGAAACAACAGCATTCGAATTCTTTGGTCATGGTGACACACGAATTACTAATAAAGGAAAAAGCAATGAACGTAACGAAGCACAAGCATTCGGTCCTCCAATAAGGTGACCCGCACCGAATGTCTTCATTCTCACAGGATGCTACCGACAGTTTTTCTATACAGATCTCCGGTTCAATCAGTCAAAACAAAAAGGAGAGCATCACAAAACACAATTATCGCAAACATTCTGACTGAATGTGTTCTTGCTATCACCGAATTTTGGCTCTTCTGAAATTCGGTTTGCACCGAATCGGTGAATGACGAGGTGGATGTTGGATGAATTCACGGGATTCTGCTTATTGAATTTGAATTTTCGCACCCTGGGCAGCTTCTTAATGAATGGCAAGAGACGCTTCTTAAAGCACTCTTCCGTGTAAATCGCACCGTTTATTGTTCCGGAAGTGATGAAGGAGCACTTATTTCACCACATCCGCAAATCGCCTGCCAGATTAGAAACTTCTTTGCAAATTTCGATAGTTTCTTCTTTCGAACATCCTCCGGAACATCGAACTTCGACTTGGCAACTAAATATTCTTGCCCAGGAAGTTGACGGAAGTCGGCCTTGACGTATGTTTCGTCATCCATCACGATGCAACCGATTTGGTGAGCAGCTTCGTGTAAAGTTTCCAGGCTGGGTTTTCGCAGTGATGTTTTGTTTTTCATTCCGGTTTGGGGCTTTTTGCACTTTGTAAACATGTAACCCAGCACGCTTCATGGTTTTCTGCACAAAACCGACTGACATCTTAGACCTTTAGCGATATCTCGAATTGACATGTTTGGACGGTTCTTGAATTGTTGTACGACTTTCCTGGCCATTTACTGTCCATTGGACCACTTTACGACCACTCCCTTCCTTCCTTTGGACACTCAGACGCTCCTTGAAGGTTCTTATTACACGAGACACAGTTGTTTGCAATTCCAAGCCTTTTAGCAATCCACCGGTGGCACGCCCCTGGATTATGATTGTGAGTGCATAAAATTTCTCACGGACAATTTCTTGTTTCGACGACATGACTGGAACTACTGAATGTATAACTATGAAACTTGGCAGATATAAATAATACACTACGGATAAGATCTACTCAAATTTCTAGTTTTTTTACTCATACGATTCAAAAGTTACAGAAGATTTTCTGTGTGCCATTTATATCGAAAACACCCTTTAGATGATGGTTGTACTTGCCACACATTCACACTAATGCAAAAATGGTACCTGGCATCGCGAGCTCTCAATTAATAACTGTGAAAGTGCATTTTGAACACTAAGTTGAGTGCAAGCTATGAGCGAATTGTGAAAGCAATAAGCTTGAAATGCTAAAAGAAGAAGAAGACTTCAGTTCTTGGACCAGAATTATCTTATAAGGATGCAGGCCAAAATCCAACCGCATAATACACTAGGTAGTCATCGCAGACAGTCCCGATTTCTGAGATTGGCGTGAAACTGATTTATTTTTGTTTTCTTCTAAATTGGCCTGAACAGCGGCTATGTACGATTTTGAGACTTTGTATCCAATAGGTTAAATTCACTTTCCAGCTTTCCGATTAGCACAGATGGAGCAGAATGGCGACTACGTTTGGACAATTTCCAAACGTAGTGGAAGACTAAAATTATTCATGATTAAATGGCAAACCTTACTGATGACAAATGACTAGGAATGTCAAAGATGTCAGTAATAATGCGACCGATGGGGACGTTCAAAAACATATCATCCCTATTGGCAGACTATTTTTTAGTCGATCACTGCCCTTTTTGTTTTCTATAAAAATTTAAGAATTTCTCTTTAGTGTTTCCTGTTAATTATTGCCGGATCATTGACTCACAACTTCCAACCAACGGTTAGCCCGTATTTTACAACCATTCCTTACATCCTACCCCTAACTACAGCACTATCGAGGTTCAAATTTCTTCTTTGAAGTCCACCCATTAAAGAGCACGTATTGTGAATCCACTTCGAAAAATGTGGTTGTTTTAAATTAATTTGTGCTCCGACTGTAAATAATTAATTGTTGTAAATGTAATAATGATATGGCTCGTTCGGGGCAAAGAGGAAGTGAAAGCAAAAGGCATACATGTAAGTAGCTTATCGAACGAGCATGGCACAGCATCAGTGTATAACCCATCCGTGGTGGCATGGTGTGTTCAGTCCGTCAGGGATACAGAGAATAAGATTCCGAGCCGAGAAACAGACAGTTTAGAGGTGAAAAAGGCGAGCGCAAGTACGCGGTCTCAGCGGAAGCTTCACTCGCCTCCGAGGGGTAGATGGGTCTTGAAGGATCTGTTGGAATTTCCTAACTTGGGATAATGGTTGTAGCGATTGTGATTCTAAAAAGTGATAACTACTGCGAAACAACATGCGACAGCAGCATCTAGGGACCGTTCATGACCGTTTAATTACACAATTTATATTCTAATTACATCAACCTCTAGTGTACCCCTCGTAAAACGAAGAACGTATGATAGCAGCAAGACTTCTACTGAAGGAAGATGAAAAAAAAGAACCCGCAAGCAAACTGGCTTACTGACTGTGGTGGAGTTTTTTTTTAGAGTAATAAAGAAGAGAAAGAAGAAAGTGATTTCCGAGTTATTTGGTGATGAAGATTACTATATTTGGAAGACGCTTCGCCGCTCGCCAGTTCCGCCGGGCGTGGTAGATGACGGTGTAAAGTTTTGCTTTGAGTTGGCTCCGAAGTCCTCAAGTCGAACAAGTTATTTTTTTCTGTTGCAGACAGAATGCTTCATCTGCCAATGTTATCTACTACCGAAGACAGTGCGGTCATGACCAACAACTGCCCTGCTGCTGTCTGCCAGAAAACTGAGAACACAAATGAGAGTGAAATCATTCTAAAGTTGCACGACCTCAGGAGACAACGACCAACATCACCAGGAAATTTAATAAAAAGAATTTAATAAAAATCCATGTTCTACACACACTTTAGCTACATTGAAAATTTGCTCCCTGCCTACATCGCGTTTCGGGTTGTTTTATTTTTATTTTTTGAGAAAAAAGAGGAAAACACTGGGCGAGATTCTGCCTTTCATTTTCCTTCCATTTTCGGGACAACATTCTTCTGACGGGGGCAAGTTTTGTTCGTTTTGGCGTTACAAATTGCGACTGGAATCTGAAGAGCGGTTCTTCTTCTTTTTTTGTTCCTACCTTCACATGCCGCAAGAGCAATAAAGAAGTTTTCGTATCCCGGGAAAAATTTGTCACCGGATCTTCTCCTTTGTCGGATCGAATTTGGTTGTGCTTCACTTTCGTTGCTCTGTCTTTTCTTTCGGGACGGGGAGGAGGGATTTTTCCTCAATTAAATGTGAAGAGGCTTAGAACTTTTAAATTAACATCAAAAAACTTTTCAACGTCATATGGTGCGCATGGTAATCGGTGGAGTCAGTGTGTTCGTTTTGTTTCAAACAACGAAATATGGTCACAATTGGGCGTGATGATGAAGAAGAGTTGTAAACGGGCAGTTTGTTTTTTGTTGTGAAACAAGGAACAATCTATGATCATAAGAAAGTGTCGCATAAGAAATACAGGTATCCACTGTACTGTCAGAAAAGCTGCGAGGACAAAAAAGCACTAGCATACATCGTCAAGGTATGCAAAAATGTTTTTTTAAACAACGCTTGAGAACCAATTTGGACAAATTTTGACTAACAGTTGCTGTTGGTACCCTTTTAAAAGAGTGAAGATGGTTCAAACTTTAAACATTGGGGAAAAAAGGAAACGCTTGTAACATTTAGACCCGATATGCATCGATTTAAACCATCACTAGGATTTCGATGCTGATGGTGATGATGATTTTGCTTTGTAATAAAGGTATTTTTAAATAACGCTGATTGAGAGTCGATTTAGACCGATTTAAATACTAGGGAAGCAGTACCTATATTGAGCTCAATAAGCAGACCTCCAGTGGAAATCGGTGAATATGCACTGAATACCGAACACTGAGTACACAATTTATTCGCAATTTATTCGTCCATTTACCGTTAATCGCTTAGCAACACACAAAACATTCGATTCTGATAATTTTCTTCCAAATTTAATACGGAAAAGTTGAAACTGCTATGCACCTATATTAATAATATGACGAAAAACATTAATCCCATCTGTGTACATATGTTAATCGTACTGATTTTAATCAAGAAAAAAATACAAACAAGCTAACGCTCTTCACTACTACACCTAAAAATGAAGTAGATCATTTCACAGCACTTCACGTGTGTTGGGTAGCATGCATATAACCAAGACAAAATGAAAGGGTTTGTCTGTTATTCTTCCATGAGAATATTGACAACAAGACACACCACAACGCGGGGGATAGAATGCTCTATGAATGATTGAACACGCACACTAGCGTTGATGTGTATGCTATACAGTATGTGAGCAGTGCAACATCAAGCGATTACGTCGATTGTAAACACGGTTCAGAATAGGTGCAAGCGTATTTAATTATTGTGAAAATTAATCGCATAGTTTTCTAGTATTATATCATGTATTCGTAGATTCTCGTGTGGCTAGTGTAATAAGTGAAGTGTGATTTTTATGGTTTGTGCAATTACGCACCGAAAATGTGTAAGGATATAGTGCAATTAAGGAGAATACTTGGAGTCTGGCTCGAGTAGATTCTCTAGTACGGTACGATCAATATGACGAATTTGTAGTTCAAAGGTAAGCAATTGTGTTGAAAATCTGATTGCTCATTATTTTTACGAAATTTAAGTCTCCGAAACGTTTTTGTAGCTTTTTATTATATTCAAGACCTAATTTCATTTGCCAGGATTATATATTCTTGGTTACTGCGTCCATTTATTGGAGAAGTTAAACATCTTTTAACGTTTGAAGTTGGATGGCTGCAGAATGTGATGGATATATGTACTATGGTGAGAATAGGTTCCGCTTCCCTATTTGTTGAAATCGAACCTTAAACATTTATATGACGAAGCCACTGTCTTTACCACTCACCTACCAACACAGAGAGTATAGAGAATAATGCAAGTTTTTTTTTTATCAGTTCGTTTATTTGCTAGGCTCAGGCGTGTGTAACACTTTGCGGAGCCGATATTCAATATTGTAATTAACAATGTTTTTCTTCGTTTTTAGTAAAGTGGAATGCCAATTACTCGGGGCTAGATCGAGGTTAATGGGTCACATTATCGTTTGGAAGGGGCTAGGCAGGTAAATTATGTCAGGTATTACTTGCTGCTCATGGCTGCGACATCTACCAAATCCTCGGTCCCTGTAGTCCTGGATTATAGCGCGGAGCTGTGTTACTTGCTTTAAATCGAATCCAAGGCTGACAAAGTATATGGGCGAGTTTGCATCATGTCAAATTAATGTAGCTCCCCCGTTTTCGAAGGTTGAAAATGATTGCGCTGGTGCAGGACCCGTCAAATGATACATTTGCCTATTTGTATGCATGATATCCAAGAGTACCCAGGTAACCAATAAGCAGTTCCAAAGCATCTTTATGGTAACCTATCAGGCATTTAAGTCGCCTTAAATGCCACATAAATGCTACTTTTGGCCCAATATACGGCTGCTTTACTGCAATGCTATGATAATGCTTCATTAAAGCTATTTTGCATTCGAAATGCTTATTACAGCCTATAAGTATTTAAATAGCATTTGAACTTCCGCTTTACAACAGATAGCATTCAAGATGCTGATATAATGATAATATATGTAGCATCTGAAATGTAGATTTAGGGTTGATTTACTGCATATGCGAATGCTTATTGGTTACCTGGGTATACACTGGAAGTAGTAGATCTTTCGACTAATGGATTTCTTACGGCGCTGCAGCAATTTATCTCGCGACTTGTAGTTCCAAAAGGAATATATAGCGATCAGTACAAACTTTTTAGGTGAAAAGTCTACATTGCACGAACTCTATAGACTGTTTTATTCTGATGTTATCAGAGATAATCTTGATAGTTTCTGTCAATTAAACGGAATAAAGTGGACTTCCATGCTTTCAAATGCTCCTCATTTTAGAGGTTTGTGGAGGGCAAGAGTTAAAAGCGTTAAGAATATTGTAAAGCGTGTCTATCAGCCAGCCAACTTAACGACAATGGAATTTGCTACCCTTTTGTGTCAAATTTTGGAAATCCTCAAGTCAAGACCCGTTTTTGCTCATTCTTCTGAATACATTACTAATTGTGATTTTGTTTATTGCGTACAGTGCGCTAAATTTAAATTATAATGTTTTGAAATTTTAAATATCTTCTCAACATCATGGGATCCCAGAAATAGCTGTTCACTACTGGGATCCTATGATGTTGGGAAAATATTTCCAATTTCAAAACATTCTTCTGAACCAAATGATCCATCCTTCTTATAGGCAGGCCTCTAACATCAATTCCTGATCCCTCTTATTCTGATATTCCCAAAAATCGATTGTCCCGATGGTAGCACAATCAACAGCTGAGACAGCATTTCTGGAAGTGCTGGTCTCACGAGTATTTGGTAGAGCTTCAATAGAGAGCAAAATGAACTAGATTTTTTTTATGACGTAGGACTACGTGTTTGTTTTCTATACTGGGGTACAATTTTTAAAAAAAATATCTATAGGATGTCCACAGTTAAATTGCATCACTTTTAATAAGCTGTAACATTTCGCCCTTTGGTTTGATTTCAACGAAATTTTGGGTAAAATGACCTTTAGCGTGTTTACACTGCATGCGTTTCATTGTGAAATATGTCGATGTTTCGAAAAATAGAGTCGAAGGAACAGCAAGTGCGCGAGAACATTTTGCACACGTCCCTCGACAACCAGTATGTGACTGCGAAAGACAAGTACGATGTTCCAGAGTCTCTCAGGAAACACCAAGTTCTCCATGAAATTCATGATTTGGCAGGGGATTTGTTCGTGTGGTAAACGGAGCAAGCCTTTCGTGAAAACTTCAACTATAAATGGTCAAGTATATATGAATGAATGCCTGCAAAAACGACTGCTTCCGTTTCTCAAAACACACAACGTTCCTGCCATTTTTTGGCTGGACCTAGCCTCTTGTGCAAGACGAATGGCGTCAATTTCGTGCCAGAGGATCTTAATCCCTCAAACACTCCAGAGTTGCGGCTTATTGAAAAATATTGGGCTAAAATGAAACACGAACTTCGTAAGCATCCTAGAGATGACACTACAGAACAGTAAATATTAAAGTCATGGTTGAAAGCGGAAAAAAAATGTCGGTTTAAGCGTTGTACAAAATCTTATGCGTGGTATTAAGAAGAAAGTTCGGGCTTTTGGATTTGGTAAAGAAATACAGTGAAATAAAAATACCTAAGCCAAGATTATACATTGTATTTTATTTCCGGAATATTTCATGACCATCGGTTGAGAGACTTGTTTTTGAGGACGAGTTTAAAGTGATGCAATTTAACTGTGGACACCCTTTATTGCGATCGGCACGAAATGCGGTCAGGTTTTGAGCGTTAATATCTCAATTGTTTCTCCAAACGTTTTCTAACTGTTTGCACCAATCGATTGGAAATATTTCTACGCGTCGATTTCAACAATGACGACTATTGATTTTTAACCTTAAACTATTTAAAATAACGCAAATATAATGTGATGTGTTATCATGTCGATTTTTCTGTGAAAATTTATTAAATACACAGTACATTCCTAGCACAGACATCATATTTAAGTAGGGAACGTCTTCTAGGCAGCCATGAATGTTATATAAAGGGTACAGCTTCGCATTTTGATTCAGTTTTTCGACGGCACCCTGGCACCCTGGATGGTGCACTGGTGAGCAGTCGTTGCCCAGCGAAGCGTTGGTGCCGATGCTCCCGTCAACCTCGCTGCCAGAAACATGGCTGCTGGGCGGGACGAGACAAGAATCAATCATCCCACGTTACCTGCAGATGGCCATCCGCAACGATCAGGAGCTGAACCAAGAAGACCAAGAAAGAATCCCAAGTTCAATCGCAAACCATGTTTCTCCGCCGTCAACTAAATCCGTCCTTTTCAAGACGACCAAATCAGTTTGCTGAACTAAAGAGTTTTTTGGTTGAATTTTTCTCTTGTGCTGTTTGAAATTTCGATTACCGCGTCCCGGCTGAACACAGCATTCATTACGTTGAACAACCAACGAACAGAATTCTATAACGAATAATTCGAGCCGAACTGCCACACGGCAGACCGACCATGTGTCAGATCTATAGAAGAGGTTAGGTTGAATTCGTGGCAGTTACTAGTTGTGCATAGTGGATTAGTTGCTGGTGGTACATAACGAAAATTTCATAAAAATGATTCAGTATCGAACATAACCAATAGCTAAATAAATTGTTTGATTTTTGCTTTTTTTGCAATCGCTGATCGTTTGCTGGCATGTGATGATTTCCTATCACAGTCATCATTCTCTTATAACTAAGTTGTTTAATGCTGGTAATGTATCTCTTCAAATTCTAACTCAGTGCTTGAAAGTGTCTCTATCTATTCGATAGAGTCCGATAATTTTGAGAAAGTTCAAGTGAAATGTCGCAGCATATGGCTGCAAAGTATGTGGTTCCATAACTATCTTCTACGCGTTAACCTCTTAACCATCGTAGAAAATACAACCTGGGCCATATCATCATCAAAACCAAACGGCCTTTTTCAGGGCCACCAAATGCTATCTAAAGAGTTTACTATAGAATTTTCTTACATATTTACTTATTAATGCCGGTCTTACGTTCCATTTGCACTATTTCAACCTAGACGTCTATCGGCAATGATAGACTTTGAATTCCCAAACAGACCACAACCATCTACAATGCGATAAGGATAATATTTTCCAGGTGGTCGATCATATCAACAGAATGTGTTCTTATGGTGCATTCTCGCTCGACCATCTCGGAAGGCAAACAGTTCCAGCAGCAAGGTTTGGAAGAAGAAAACGTATAGAACCACATCTACCGGGTGCTGAAGCAATTTAACGAGATACAGTAGTTTCCTCCAGAGCGATAATGTTCAAGCGGATTGAAAGTGTAGCTTCCCGACTGATAGAGAGTGTCTTGATATCATATGTCATACATATTATTTTCACTGTAAGCAAGACGTATGAATGTAGATATCAAGCCAGGCTATACCAAATAATTAAGGACGGTGGACAAAACTTCTGTACACACGTAAATCGGACAACTCACGAGCCATGTCCTCCTGTCGTATTATAGCTCAAAAGAATACATCCACAATACATATCTTCCAGAGTATTTGTTTAGACTTAAAACTATATAATGACTTCATTATGTTGTCGACTTTTTGCAAAATCTTCAGGTATTAACTTTAAATCAGGTCAAAAGTTCTTCAAAAGATCTTCCAAATGTTTCCTTTTGTTCAGATAACGGGAGTTTTTTTTAGTTGGCAAAATATAAATAATAGTGTTCTACTGCATTGCAATCCTTTATCCGGATAACGGTAGCATTCCTTCAACTCTGGGAGCAAATAAAAGAACTTTGGGGAATAAACGATTTGCGTGAAGTTACTTTTGGGATTTTTGAGATTCCAGTATAAAATGATCTATAAATGTTTTATGAGTATGAAAATAATAGGTCTTCGAAGTGCTGAAATTTTCACGTTCCTTTATGATCACCTTTGCGTGGATCCTATCTCATTGTTCGATTCCGGGTAATGAGAAAGTGGACACGTTTGCGAAGGTGGGCTCTATGGAAGGCGATATTATCGCCTTCAACGAATTTTTCTCAATTTTTCGCCAGAGATCAGTCGTTTAAGTTCTGTCCAGCTAGAATCCGGAATCACTTATTGTGTTGCAGCGGAAAGTGCAGCAAAATTTTGCACACTCATGTTGACAATCCCACGTGGTCCGCAACAAAAATAGCAAAAACGTTGAAAATCACCAAATCAACCGTGTATGATGTGCTCAAACGTTTCAGGGAGCGAAAGAGCGTGGATCGAGTGCCTCAAGGTAAGCGTCGTGATGGAACATATGACCGCAAGCTGAAGGTGTTGAGAACCGTCAGAGCAAACCCTGGACTATCAGATAATAAAATCGCACCGTTTGAAGAATTCGTTTGCGAGCAGGATATCGTTATTATCGAGCCAGCAAGCAGCCAAACAGAACGTTGAAGCAAAGTTTCGTCACCAAAACTCGGGCTCGGAAATTTTACCAGCAGGTTTTGACGAAGTACCGGCTGCCTGCTCATTGAAGATGAAACCTACGTCAAAATGGATTTTGGACAGCTTCCTGGCCAAAAACGCTACATGACGACGGCATGAGGAGATGTTCCTGCGAAGTTTAATTTTGCTTTTATGGACAAATTTGTCAAAAAACTGATGATTTGGCAAGGGATATGAAGCTGCGGAGCAAAGACCAAAGTATTCGTGACAAATAAGACGATGGACTCGCACCTGTACAAGGAAGAATGCCTCAAAAACCGCGTACTACCTTTCATTAAAGCCCATAAAGGTCCCGTGAAGTTTTGGCCAGATTTGGCGAGTTGCCAGTACAGCCGGGAAGTCATCCAGTGATACCGCGATAATAACGTAGATTTCATCGATAAAAATATAAATCCACCCAACTGTCCGCAGTTCCAGCCCATTGAGAGATTTTGGGCAATAATGAAGCGGAAGCTTAAGAAAGGTAGAATTGGGACGCGACTTAGATGATCAAAATGTGGAATAAATGTGACTCCGGAGGCGTGCAGCGTTTGATGGGAGGAATAAAGAAGAAAGTTCGATTTTTCATTAGAAACGAAGAGAAATGATTTGTGCTGATATTTTTTTTTCTGAAAATAAAGTGAATTACCTTTGTTTTGATGTATTACACTTATTTGTACGTCAATCCGTTACCGAGATAGAGATGATTTTATTATTCCGGATTCTAAATGGACATACCGTTAGCTGGCAGTGTAAATGGTGTCGAAGAAA